>JAJOOR010015524.1:0-35120 GCA_036250505.1 Solanum acaule
GAAGATGATCTGGAAAGTCAAGGTACCCTTCAAGGTTGCATGTTTCACTTGGCTACTAGCCAAACAGGCCACACTCACCCAGGACAACCTTATGAAAAGAGATCGTCAATTTTGCTCTAGGTGCTCTTTTTGTGAATGTGAGATTGAGAGACTGTGAAGTTATGGCAGATTTTCATCAATTTAAGAGGCATAAGTTGGACTATGCCAAGGAGCATCAAAGAGGCTCTAGCTTGCTGGAATAGAGATGGGAATCAGTCGGGACACAGGGAGAGATGGAAGATTGTCCCAGCCTGCATTTGGTGGACTATATGGATGGAAAGGAACCAGAGATGTTTCGAAAACAAGAGCTGCTCTCTGCAGAAACTGAAGATGAACTGTCTAGTCCTTTTCTTTTTTTGGTGTAAACACAATATCCTCAAGAAGAAGAGGATATTCCTAGTATTTTAGATTATTTATGAAGCTTAGTAGGGACACCTCTCCCTCTGTAATTTTGTTGTAAGTATTACTGGAATACTTTTCTGAGTATTCCTTTTGTTCATAATACAAGTTACCTTCTTCAAAAGAAAAAATGCACATTGAGAGGCTGCAGACTGTTATAGGGAAATTGGTGAATGAACATCAAATGGGCTTTCTAAAGGGCAACCAAATCCTAGATGCAGCTTTGCTGGCAAATGAATTAGTTGATTCTAGAACAAAACAACAAACTCCCGGGATCCTTTGTAAACTGGACATTGAAAAAGCTTTCGACCATGTCAATTGAGATTTTCTTTTCAAAATTTAAAGGGACATTTTTGGCTCCAAATGGATGAATTGGATAAAATTTGTGTGTCCAGTGTGAAGTTCAACTCCCAAAGGAGTCTCAGACACTGTGATCCTTCATCACCCTTCCTCTTTATCATTGCAATAGCGGGACTCAACTGCACAATTAGAAAGGCTAAGGAAAATGGATGGATAAGGGGTTTTGCTGCATAAGCTTCCGATGACAGAGGGGTGGAAATCACTCATCTCCTTTATGCAGATGATGCACTTGTCTTTTGTGATGCACAAGTGGAACAAATCAGACACTTAAGAGCCATACTGACCATCTTTGAGGCTATTACTGGGCTACATGTCAAATGGCACAAAAGCTCCCTCCTCCAGTCAATCAAGTAAATGATATGCATCTTCTAGCTTCAAACCTAGGATGTCAGGTAGCTATGCTTCCAACAAAATATCTAGGAATCCCTTTGGGAGCTAAGAATAAGGCCCAAGAAATATGGAATGAAGTCCTAGAGAGATGTGTTAACAGGCTTGCAAGATGGAAGAGTCAATACCTCTCCTTAGGGGGCAGATTGACACTCAATAATCAGTCATGGATGCCCTTCCAACTTACATGATGGCTCTATTCCCAATCCCCAAGTCCAAAGAGAAGATGATGAATCAACTGAGGAGAGATTTCTTTTGGCAAGGCAATAAGGAAGAAAGGGTTAAAATCTGGTGAAGTGGGAGTGTGGGACTCACTGACTCTCAACAAGAAACAAGGAGGTTTGGGTATAAAAAACCTTAGTCAACATGTTAGAATATGAAAAGGAACAAGCATAGTATATACTATCCTACTTAGAATAGGAATAAGAATATGAACACTATATAGAATCCTACTTGGAAAAGGATTATAATGTAGTGTCCTAGTTGGATAAGTAGTCTAGTTGCATATATAAATAATCAAAATCTTAATAGCAATTACAAAAAAAAACAGAGGTAGAAGTAACTCTGAAGTCTAAAGAGGAAGGAAAAAGACACAGAGGAAAAAGAAATCTGAAGAAGAAAAGAAGAAATACATATTGGTTGGACTTTGGACTTTTCCCTTCCTATTATTATCCCTTAAGATTCTAATGGTAGAGCGGCACAGATCACAATACAGGACGAGATGCATCTCAGTGATTCCACTGTCGCCAAGATAATAATTCAACAAATGGCAACTCCCTATTTGTGCTTCTGTTAAACACCCTAAATTGGGTTTTTCTTTCCTATACTGCATTTTCTTTTAAAATACGTACAAGAGATTAACTCTAGCTTATCACAAAAAGATATCAAGTTACTAAAATTATGGTCAATCAACCTACTAAGACATTGGGTGTAAGTGTCAAAATCCACAGCACATGTCAGCTACAATGTTGTGGAAAGTGCTAGCTTCATTGCTTAAGCAAGGCGAGGTTTAGCGCTTCATGAGGGTTAGGCAATGTGAAGTGAACGAAGTTGTCGCCTCTGTCCGTGAAGTGTGATGTGAGGTGGAGACAAAGCAGACACTTCTTTTCTTATAAAAGCAATTTTTAAAAAGAAAAAGAATAGATGGGGACCTGTTTTAGAAAATGTTCATGGAGCTTTCTCAGCTCTTCCTCCTCTCTCTCTTCATCACTCATTTACTATATGCAGATGACCCCCTAATTTTTTGTGATGCTGAGGAAGACCACCTTAAAATATTGAGACTGATTTTAGTTATTTTTGACGCTATGTCTGGGCTACATGTCAATTGGAGGAAAAGCTTCTTGTATCCAGTAAATGAAGTACCAAACATGGAAATTTTGAAGTCAATACTGGGAGGTGAAGTGGGTGTCCTCCCAACCACATACTTGGGTATGCCTTTGGGGGTAAAATCCAACTCTATGGAAATCTGGGATGGGGTGATTGAGAAGTGTGAGAAGAGGCTAGCAAGGTGGAAGTCACAGTACCTTTCATTAGGGGGAAGACTAACTTTGATTAATTATGTGCTTGATGCACTTCCAACATATGTGATGTCATTATTTCCTATCCCACCAGGAATCATCAATAGGTTGGATAGCATCAGGAGAAAAATTTTATGGCAAGGGAACAAGGAAAGGAGAGGATATCACTTGGTCAAATCGAAAACTGTGATCACTGAAAAGAGAGTTGGGGGTCTGGGGATCAAGAACATGAAGAACCAGAGTAAAGCTTTGAGGATGAAATGGCTTTGGAAGTACTCAGATGATAATCAGAAACTGTGGGGCTCAGTCATAAAGGCAAAATATGAAGAGAGTGATAGTTGGATGACAAAGGAGGTTACCACTCCTTATGGCGTTAGCTTATGGAAATCCATTAGAGAACTTTGGAATGAATTCAAACCTAACACCAAGATCAAAGTGGTAGATGGCATAAAAACTAGGTTTTGGAAGGATGATTGGCATGCAGAAGGAAATATGGAGACTCTTCCCTGACATCCACTATTTAGTTCTTCAGCAACAAAGTACTATAGCTGACTTATGGACTCCTCAAGGGTGGAATTTTGTATTTAGAAGACACCTCAATGACTGGGAAATTCCAAGAGTAACAGAATTTTTTAGAAGCATTGATCAATTTAGTGGTCTGGAAATAGGGCGAGACAGATTCCAGTGGTTGGGAAACAGTAAAGGGATTTTTTACGTAGGTGCAGTGTACAAGAAGTTGAACCATCAAAATCTGCAGTTACTCAAGTGGCCCTGGAGACATATATGGAAAGCCAAGATCCCCTACAAGGTGTCTTGCTTTGTGTGGTTATTGGCTAAAGAAGCAATATTGACACAGGAGAATTTAATGAAGAGGGGAATTACACTTTGCTCTAGATGTTTTTTTCTGTGGGAAAAAACTGCAGAAACAGTCAATCATTTGTTTATCCAATGAGAAGTCACTGGCCAGTTGTGGAATCTATTCCTGAGACTTAAAAACATCTCCTTGTCCATGCCTGGGAGAATTTCAGAGGCTCTATATAGCTAGGGAGAAGCAGGGACACAAGCAAAAAACAGAAGTAACTGGAGAATTGTCCCTGCCACTATTTGGTGGACAATATGGAAAGAGAAGAACCTTAAAGTTTTTGAGGATAGGGAGAGTAGTATGCAACAAGTTAAATTGAATTGCATTTTTTTTTTAAACTGGTAACTTTGTGTCTATTGATAGAAACAGATCAGTACATGGGCTGTACTAGGGCCATATTTACAAGTAAATCCAGATCCTATGATCCCATGTCTATAATGAATCTAACACATCAATAATAGATACAGGATCATTAGACCAAATCTGATTACACCAAAAACATAGAATCAAGATACAATTCAATTTGATATGTTCTATACTATTTTCTATGTTCTCAAAACACCTAGAATTTCTCTCCTTCCAGATTGTCCACCATATGCTGGCTGGTATGATTCTCCACCTACTTCTGCTTCTTGCCAGAACCCCAGCTTCTTCCCAACTTTGAAGGGCCTCTGTAACCTTTCCTGGCATAGTCCAGGAGAAACCTTTTAAGGTTTATGAATAGCCTCCAAAGCTGACATGTGATTTTGCAGTGAAGGAACAAATGACGAACAGTTTCTGCTTGTTCTCTGCAAAAAACGCATCTCGGACAAAATTATCCCCTTTTTCATCAGATTGTCTTGTGTAAGGACAGCTTCCTTAGATAGGAGCCAAATAAAACATGATACCTTGTAGGGTATATTCACTTTCCATATAGTTTTCCAGGGCCAGTTGATATTCTGTTGATTGTGACTCTATGTTTTTGGTGTAATCAAATTTACTCTAATGATACCGTCTCTATCATTGATGTCTTAGACTCATTATAGGGATAGGTCGGTATTACTAGAGTTCCTTATGTAAATATGGGTTTCAGTACAACCTATGTACTGTTCTACAGAAATAGAAACAATTACCATTTTCAAAAAAAAACATATAGCTCAATCTCATTGTTTCTACTTTCATTGAATTATCTGAGTCTTTTTTTCACTTTGTGCCACCACGACTTGAAGGTAATTTTATAAAATGGTGGTTATTAGACCAGGCACCAGCTATGTTGTATGGGGCAGAGTATCGACCGGTCAAGAACTCGCACGTCCAAAAGATGAAAGTAGCAAAAATGAGGATATGGAGATGGACACTAGGTTGAGATAGGATTAGAAACAAAGATATTTGAGATAAGGTAAGAGTGGCATCTATGGTGGCGCCAAGATAAGGGAAGTGAGACTGAGATGGTTCATACATTTGTAGAGGAGATACACAAATGCCCTAGTGAGGAGGTATATATTGGCGATGGTGAATCTGGGGAGAGGTAAGGGTAGGCCAAAAAAGTATTAAAGAGAGGTGATTAGATAGGACATAGCACACTTGCAGCTTATTGAGGACATGAGCCTAAATAAGAGAATATGAAGGTCAAGGATTAGAGTAGAAGGTTAGTAAATAGTGGAACATTATCTAGTTATTCTTATCATTATTATTCTTTTTTACTTCTCCTACTATCCTATTCTTCGGTTTTATTATTACATGTTGTTTCCTTTGCTTCGATTATCGTACTACTTGTTTATTGTTCATTATTTTTCGTCGAGCTTCTTCACCACTGCATTTCTTTTTCTTACTATTTTGATATGTTTTTCTTGAGCCAAGGGTCTATTGAAACAACATCTCTACCTTCACAATGTAGGGTAAGGTTACGTACACACCATCCATCGCAAACCTCCCTTATGGGGACTCCACTGGTATGTTGATGTTTCCCAATTTGTTTATTTATTTAACTAGTTATACTGGATATGTTGTTGTTCTTGTTGAATCTTCTTTAGTTTGTCAATTTATTCAATTTGGTAATGCTCTTCAGCTTTTCTATCCTTCTTTTTATTTATACTTGCTTTGGTGCTTCTGTTTTATTTTATTTTATTTTATTTTGTCTTTTTGCAGTTTGTTAATTTGGTAATCTTTTGTTTTATCCCTTCTCTATTTTCTTTGATTTTGCTTAAGTTACAATGATTATTACCTCTTTACTTTTAAATTGAAAGACTTATTAATAGATACTATTTTGTTGAGTTCTTGTTTGTTTAGTTGTTTTAATTATTTGTGCAATGCCCATCTTGAGATTCCTTTTAGATTGTGCTTCACTTAAATGATGCAAGCATTTCACTTCTCGCTTCACACTTTTTAGCAAAGCAGGCACTTGTCACATTTTTCTGCTTCGCACTTTCAAACACTGGCCAGGTATAATAAGTTCAGTATCAGAGCTGCCCCACTACAGCTTAGTCGAAGCAAATGAAAGATTTGTCTGACATTGCTTTTTGAGAAAGAACTTCTCAGCAGTCACAAATCTGGTGTTGATTCACCTTTACTTGGACAGCTTCAAGAAGGTTGGCAGCATAATCACAGAATTATTTTTTATAAGTAGCATGACCAAAAATATTTGGAAGCAATTATTGGCCACAGCATCTTCGTCAACGCAAGAATTCTACGATCCACACTAGTTATTCCTTATTTTCATATTTTACTCCTCATGTCCAAGATGGCATCTTAATGAGAAGAATGCATCTGAATAGAACAACCACCCTCACATAACCAACCAAAGAAATTCTTGAGGGGAAAGATGCATTTAATACACAATATTTTTTTCTTCCTCTAATAAATGAAGTGTAAACAAATTCATTGATATGCTGGGAAACAAAACCCAGCATACAACTGGTATACAAAACATTTGTGGAACTACACCAAAGAACAGTTCATATGCAATACTTTATAATGGTAATGTATATCAAAATTGCTGCTTTCTTTTAATTCTCTTGTAGCACGACTCATTCCAACACTATCTACCCTGTGTTTTAAAGGTTGTGTTTACTTTCCCTCAGATTGGACTTTGGAGAAACCCACAAGCAGTCCCTTTTGGATAAGATTTTGATCTACTGTGCCTGCCAATGCAAATAAAAAAACCCAGAATGATTAATGATTCTTCTTGTATAGATGTCTCCATCAGAAAATGATGACATGTCAGTTACTCAGTGTGCTTCTCAACCTCTTTTTGCATTGTCCAGTGGCGGCAGACCTATGGAACATGTTTCACACTATTATTGGACTCAGTTGAGCCATGAATCAGACAATCAGAGATGCTTATGTATGCTGGTGTTTATGGAGAGTTGATAAATCCACCAAAAGAATCTGGACAATGAGTGCTGCTTGTATTTTTTTGGTGTTTGGATAGAAAGGAATAGCAGATGCTTTGATGGAATCTCAACTTCAAACCACTTCCACAGAGCAGGTTTTTCCTTAGAAACTAATATGGAAAGTTAGATGTTTACTTTGACATCTATAAATGGCAACGAAAACTTTTTGATTTTCCTGCTCTTAGCCAAGTTTATGATGGTATTGGAGCTAACTCACCTCTTATGTAATTTTGCATCTTCTTGATGACTTTTTTAAATGTCATTACTTCACCAAAAAGAAAAAATAATGAAGTTCCGCACAAGCTACGAAAGTTGTGAGGAAAACACAAAAAAATATGTAAACATAAAATTGGCCAACTATTGAAACACTGGAAACTCAAGACAATGCAAGAAACTAAGATTCTCTCATTGGCTATTAAGCATATGCAAGGGTAAAGACAATTTAGCTCTTGTCTAAACTCTAGTGAGTAGAGAAGACAATACAAGCTAAAAAGAAACATCAATAACAATCCATGTAAATTGAGATAGCATGCACAATTCCTTGAAGGACTTATTTTATTAAAACAGCATCATCATAATATCTCTGCCAACCAAATGTGCATATGTGTTCCTACAAAGTTCTTAAAGATTACTCATTAGCACACTATCTAATGAAATTCTATCATACCATAAAATGATACTGAATCTCTCAAGTCTAACTTCAGTAAACGTGCTAGAGAACAACAGCTGGGAGCAAATCACAGTCTTTACCTTTTAGTTGTCTCTTTAGCATAGTTTTTCTTCACCAAATTAACTATCTCTTATCAGGATAATGCAGAAGTAATACTTTATAACTTAGTATCTGAAAATAATACAAACTTCCTAAGAAAGTACAACCCTAATTGCACATAGTTTCACAATAAATAATTTATTTCAGGTATAAACCCTTACTCAACCCTAAATAAGCAAGGAGCAGCACAAATTAGAACTAAAGCAGCAAAAGAGGAGAGCTTAAGTACTTTAAAAAGTTCCAAATCTTTATAAAGCCGAATACTTGTACAACTACAACAATACTCCAATGCTAGATGCAGTTGGCTATATACACCATCACTCTCCATTTAGCTCCATTCATTCCAGCATTAAATTTTATTACAAAAATACAGAGGTACTAAGTCGAAATCAAACCTTTAAGGAGCTTAATTACGAGTTTCTTAGCAGGCTGAGGAGGGGTAGCTTTCTTGCGAGACAAATTGGCCGTAACCCCACCAGCAACTGAAGAGGCATCGATGTTGGAATCCTCCATCATGGAGGAGTTTCCAGAAGGGTCGTCGATATCGGAGGAAAAGTGAACGTGCTGACCGTTTTTGTTGTCAATAGAACAAGGTAGAGCTTGTGACTTAGCCTTCTTCATGGAAGAATAAGCTGGGGTTCGGCCGCCGGTTCCACCGGTGGTCGGAGTAGAGGAGGACGATGATGAGGGATTTGTGGGGATGAAGCGCTTTTTGGGGTTGGTGGTGGGTTGAGACATAGACGAGAAATGTCTAAGAAGAGCTCATTTTGTTCTTCTTTCTTTCTTATATTTTTATTAAAAGAGAAGAACAAACAAGAAAGAAATGCTCCTTAACCCAAAATGGTTTATCTATTATGTATGTAAAAAAAAAAAAAAAAAAGGATTTTCCTTTCATTTTCCTTTTTAATCCAATTCTAGAAAAATGATTGATAGAATCGGTTTCAAAGGGTGAAAATCGATGGAAATCAACTTTTCTCGAATTCTAAGAAGTATTCTATCATTAAATTAAAATATTATAGATTTAAACTGAAATTTTAACAAATTAAGTAAAGACTTTGCTAAATCGAAATATATATTTAAAATTTAAACAAAAACTTAAAATATGAATTAAAAGTAAGATCTGAAATTTGAGCAAAAAGTTTATGCTCAATGATTATCCATTTACTATGTGTTGATGAATGTGTCATTAGTTAGAATGTTCTTTTCTTTTGATGGAAATAAGTTTATTTTTTTATATTTTATATGTTATCCCTTATATGGTGGAAACTAATACATGGATCACTCTATCTTCATAGAAACAGTATTGTCAGCGTATAAATATATAAAGAAGATGAAAGATTATGAAAAAAAGAGTTCTTAAGGGGTAATTTATCATGCATAAAGAAAATGAGTGTCAGAGCACTTAACTTTATTTTTTGAAGAATTATCGCTAATGCATGTATCTAAAGGTACATGTTAAATGATCTGTAACACCTCGAAATAATAGTATGTGTGCAATTAAGTTGACGTCGGCAAAAATCTATAACTTGAAGATGTTAAAAGGAATATTTGAAGCTCATAAGGTTAAGACTATAAGGGATAATTTGGTATGGTGTATAAGAATAATGTCAAATAAAGTGTATTAGTAATATTTGTATTAGTAATGTTCGCATTAGTTATGCTTGCGTTATTTCTTATACATTATTTCGTTTGATGTATTAAAAATAGCATCCATTGCTTAATTTTTTAAAAAATGTTTATTTACAAAGATACTCTCCACAAATATATTGGAAAAGATTTTAAAAGGGTTTTGAGGGGCAATTAGGTCTATAATCATACTAATGCATGCATTAATCTCCTTGAATTACTAATAACATGGATTTCCATGTATTATTTGTCATTCTACATATAGTACTATTTCATATGTACTTACGTCCCTTTTTGTCAGGGATGCTGCATCTTTTGATTGATGCAGACTCACGTACATCTACACATGATCAGACCACTTAGGTTCCATATCTTCCACTATAGGTGAGCCCTTCTTTGTTTTTGGGGCTTCGTCTACATATTTTAGGAAGTTTTGTTTTCTTTTAAGGTATATCGAGGGTTTTGTCTCGGTTGACACTATTTATTTATGTTTAGAGGATTCTTAGATAGACGATTAGTTATGTTACGTTTGGACCTTTGTGTTCTTTGACAATGGTTTTTAATTTTTATGACTTACGATATGAAATTTGTTTTCTTATGAATTTTTTTTCTTCAAATGCTTTCAAATGTATTTTTCCGCTAATGTTTAGATGTATGCTCATGTATAAACTATGTTATGGGTACACTCAGGCTAGATGTGGCATCGGGTACCGACCATAATTAGGGTGTAGGCTCGTGACGTGACAAACTTTGTATCAGATTACTAGGTTTTCAAATGACCTAAGATGTCTATGAAGTCGCGTCTAGTAGAGTCCTTCTTCTGGGTGTGAAGCGCGCCACATCTATAATATGGAGGCTACAGGACATTAGGAAATGCTACCCTTCTTTCATATTCTAGTTCGTACGATAAAGTTTAACTCTATGAAGTTCCTTCTAACTCGTGCATTCACGTATTTTAGATCATGCCTCCAAAGTGTACCACTAGTCAAAGAAATACTACAAGTATTGGGGTTCCCGTTGGAACTGATGATACATAGAGCAGGACATAGACCAGGAATGGAACTCGCTCGATAGATCAAGGCACAAGTGTCGGGGCTCAACTTGTGCTTGCTAACTAATGAGTCAAGGATTTTTGACTTATTTTAAGCTTCTAGTTCACCAAAGTAATGTCCACAATGCCCATTTATATTATTTTCTTATCAAAATGTGTTTGTATTTTAGCTATGAGAGAATAAGGATGATATGGAGATAAAAGATATCAAAAGAAACCAAAGACTTTGAAAAATAGGCAAAGGGCAACGATGAGGATCACCTAAGTTAACTCAGCACATCACCAAGTGGAACAAGCCATAGATCATTGATAGAAAAAGTTTGGGTAAGGTTTTATGTTCAAGAGGAGGGAGAAAAGTGTGAAAGAGGAAAGACCTTGTTAATGCTTCAAAGTGGGTAGAGTCACTATAATCCAAAATTGTCCTACCATGCCCATCAGCCCCATTACAAGCCTTGAAAGACTTTTATGATCTCACGGGAGCTAGTTCATTGATCATTTGGAAAATATGGGCAAGCATATAGGTAGAAGCATGCATGTTATTATTCTTGTGAGCGTGAGATTTGTAGTGATTCCTAAATTGATAAATGCTTATGGTTTGTGAGAGCATGTGATCATTCTTTGTGTGAGGGCATTTGGATATTTTTGTTGAGCATAATTTTGCATCTTAGTGAGCTATTGTGAGCATTTATTTTGATTGATAACGACTAGTCATTACTTGAGGCTTTTAATGCATAATTGGAAGTTGTAACTTAGAAACTAACTTTGTGATAGCACTAGCATATTAGCTCTCAAGAAGCACTCTTTGAAGACATCTTTGTTGAACTGATTGATATTATGTTTTACTTGAGGACAAGCAAAAGTTTAAGTTGGGATGTCGATGAGTCGGGGATTTTAGACTCATTTTAGGCTTCTAGTTCACCAAAGCAATGTCCTCAATGTCCATTTATATCTTTTTCTAATCAAAATTTGTTTGTATTTCAGCTATGAGCACATAAGGAGTATATGGAGATAAAAGAGATCAAAACAAGCCAAAGACTAAGGAAAATAGGCAAAGGGTGACGTTGAGGATCGCCCAAGTTAACTCGGTGCATCGCCGAGTGGAACAAGCATCGATGAAGGCTACTGTTCTCAGCCCCCAAGTCTATGTTTGGAGATGGAAAGGAGAAGTCAGTGTATCACCAAATTGACTCGGTGAAGGACAGTGGTGTTACTGAAAGTTACATGTAATTGAAGGAAAAATCAAATTCGAGAAGCCTATTGTGTTTGGTGATGGAATCAACTGCTTGGTGCATCACCGACCTGTTCGATGATCCCGACCATGCTCTCTAAGTGGACTCAAAGGGAAATTTTGTGAACAATTTTCTAAACGAATAAATAATTCATTGAAGAGAGAGAAAGATAATCTTCACTAATTTGGATTTTGTAGTAATCTCTGCAAAACCTTATATTGGGAATGAACTTGTACTTGAACATTTGAGAAAACCATTTCAAAAATGTTATTTAGGGCGAGTCCCGAGCGAGTCTTGGGAGGGAGCGTAACAAAAATGATCTGGGGTGCAAATTGAAGACATAGATCCATAGGGCATAAGTCTTAGAATTTGAGGCATAAGCTCCAAGAGTAAAAACGTAAGTCCCGGGGGTAAAAACGTACACCCTAGGTAATTTTTTTGTTTTTTAACATTTTTTTGCTATAAATCATATTTTTTACTATTGGTGTAATGATATTTCTCAAATAGTAATTGTAATACTTTTTTCTTCATTATTGGTTATTAGTACCTCTCTCAAATAAAAATCATAATATCTTTTTCTATATATTATAGGTTATTTATTAAAATTTATTTGTAAAATAATTGAAAGTTTTACTCTTACTTATTTTCTTAGAAATAAAATTATAAAATTGAATATACATAAGACTATGCCCCGTAGATCCATAAGTCTTATGCCCCGTGTCTCGGGACTTACGTCTCGCTCCGTTCTACATAAAAAATCTCACCTCACGCCCTCACCTTTTAAAACACCGGAGAAAACCTTTTTAAGATTGAAGGTCTTAATGATTAAATTCTTAGGATTTCTACTCAATTTTCTACTATGAGTGATAATCTAGGTATATTTACTTTACCTTTTGTTATGACTAGTTTATCTCCCTATTCTTAAGGGGTGTGCAATTGTATGAATGGTTGATTAGTCGGGGATTTCGACTCATTTAGGGATTGTTATTCAAGGATTTAGTGTCCTCAATGTCTATTTTATGCTCATAACTGATGTTTAAATGTTGATATGCAACAATGACGGCTAGAGAGTAAGGCAAGGATATTACAAAGCAAATAGGAGCGAAAAAGCTGAAAAGGTTGAAGGAAAGCAAAGTTTGTACTCTCTAAAGCCACTCGGCATGTGGCCGAGTAGACCTTCAGCTCGCCTAAAGTACCAGCATGCTAGCCCATGGACAAAACTAACTTGGCGGGCAGACAAGTGGTTCAGCGACACGCCAAAGAGATCGGCGATGCCAACCAAGCTTGTCGTAAATTACACAAAGATTTGGTGAAAAGCCATGCCAAAAAGGCGAGAAGAGGAGCACTCGGTGCATCGCCGACCAGTTCGCCGAACCCGACTTACTTCGCCGAGTTGACTTTGTGCTGCAATTCTGGGAACGTATAAATGCAATTTTAAAAAGAAGGGAAACAGTTCCCACATTGTTCACTTCTGGGTTTTTGAGTTTCTACATTGTAGAACATTGTTTTTATATTTTGGAGTAGAGATTGTGAGATTTTTAGCTTAAATTTCAACATTTGGGAATTGACGATCATTGTCAAATCAAATGGAAAACTCCGTTGGTAACGACTTCTTGTTTTTCACTATGCTTGGCTACAACCCCTTTTCTTGGGGATGTGATTATGTAGTTGAATGCATTAATTAGCTAATGGGTGTTGTTAGTTACTGATTTTATTGTTGTTTTGAAGTGGGTTCAATTAATTGTTCATGTTTAAATTGAGGAATTGTAGTTGCAAATGCAATTCTAGCTTAGTACTCTATACTTGCTTGAGAAAGAGGTATTAGAGTCGAATTATTAGTTGATAATTGTATTGGTTGCATCTTTAAGAATCTAGCTTGAGAAAGTGAGTTTGATTGCATTCTTACAAATCCAGCTTGAGAAAGTGGATTAATTAAGGAATTGGGTTGTTCGATTGTGTTTTGCTTGTTGAGGTTCGAAAGAACTCACTTGAATCGCAATAGTTGATTAAGAAATGACTATTGCACTCAAAACCTAGCCTCCCCACCGAGATTCAACACCTTTGAGTAACTAGTAATCACCCATTACACGAATTAGCATTCAACTTATCACACTCCCAAGGATCATTCTCTACTTGTTTACTTCCCATTTAGTGGTAGTAAATTGGTTACCCAAATCCCCCCATTTGATATTAATCGTTGAAACTTTGTGATTTACTTTAATGTTGCAAAACCTCTACTTCTACAAATGATTAGAACACGATTTTACTTTTTAATCGAATTCTCTACTGTATCACCCCATGTGGGATCGACCCCAACTCTTAGTTGGGTTTATACTTGTTAGCGACCGCCTACACTTAGAATTGGATGAAGTGTAGTTGAGCGTTATAAAAAATGGAACCGCTGTCGGGGAGTGGTGTTTAGAATTCTTTTATTAAAGTTTAGTCGTGAATTGATTTTGTTGTAGTTGAATCATCTTATGTGTATTCATTGTTGGCTGCTCTAAAACAAGTAAAGAGATGAGTGTAAATGAGAGTAACCACAACCAACTTGGGAACAACGATGACATTGGGAATTTGCATGATGTCAATGAGGATCAGTTGGGAAGTGCGGGTGTTATTCGATTGCCTTCTATTGTGGGCAATGTGGTGTTTCATGTGACAAGCACAATGTTGCAGTTGTTGCAAATGTAGGGTCTCTTTGGAGGACTCACTTATGAGGACCCTCATGACCACATCCGAAACTTCGTGGATGTGTGTGGGCCATTTTCTTTCAAGAACATCACTCAAGAGTCAGTCTGACTTTGTTTGTTTCCCTTTTCTATAACGGGGGAAACAACAAAGTGGTTTACCGAATTACCAAGGGAGTTAATTACTTCTTGGGATGAGCTCACTAATGCGTTTTATGAAAGGTTTTTCCCTTCTTCGAAGATGGTTAAGTTGAGGGATAGTATTCAAAACTTCAAACGTATTGATGGCGAGCCTATCCATGAGACATGGTTGAGGTTCAAAAAGTTGGTACTTCGATGTCCAACTCATGGGCTACCGGACAATGTGTTACTGCAATATTTTTACTGGAGCCTTGACACGGTCAACAAAGGTGTTGCAGACCAGCTCCTTCGACGTGAAATCATGAGACAACCGTTTGACATAGCATCAGCCCTCCTTGATGAGATGATGAAAATTAATCGTGCATGGTACATAAGAGAAGATTAGGTGTCTCCTTTAAATTTTGGGTTGACAAAAGAACAACTAGAAAATAACCAAGAGCGAGATGAAAACATGGCCAAAATGATGACCTAAATAGACCTATTGACGAAACATATCATGGGAAGTGGTTGCAAGGAAGTGAATGTGGTCGGAATTAATAGTGGAGTAAATCCTGATGAAGCACACTTTGAGGTCATGTACAATAAATAAGTGCATTTCTGGACAAACTAGTCAGGGGGTTCTCGTCCGAACTATCCAAGTCCAAGTGGGAATCAAGGTTGGAACATGGATCACGATGATGGCTTGAGATACTGAGATAGGGAATGGCGTGACCGTGGTACAAATTGAAGGAAGTGGGATGGTGAAAAAGATCGCTATGTGCATCCCCATGAGCGTCAAAAGCCACAAGAGCCAAGGGTTGATCCAGAAAACTTTCGCATCGAAGATATGCTTGCTCGTATTCTAAACAAAGTGGAAGGATCCGACAAGGTGCTAAAGGAAATGAAAGATGATGTCTCTTCTCTGAACCAAATGGTTACATCACATTTGGTGTCTATTAAGAAGTTGGAAACGCAGATGGGTCAGATCTCGGCTCATTTAAATCCAATTCCAAAATGGGTCTACCAAGTGATACCATGGTTAACCCAAAGAATGAAGCTTGAAAGCATGTTTTCGTCGTGCCATGATATTAAATAAGGCGTTTCTTGAGAGACAACCCAAGTTTTAGTTTAAGTTATTTGAATAACGGTTGTTGGATGTGGAGGTTGAAATTTTGTGTTCAGGATTAGAAACACCAAAGGGCGAGCTCATACCTCACTCGGCGAGTCGCTGAGAAGGTCGGTGAGCCCGACTTACCTCTTCTTTCTGACCCTTTATAAGGGGTGTGTTCTGATGTTTTTGGCGGGCAAATGATCTACTCGGTGAATCGCCGAGTGGATCGACGACATAAGTGCCCATCACCGACTAAGGCGCGAATTAAAGTGTCAAAAGGCTTCCAACCATTTTAAATTCAAAACCTCTCCTTATTTTGCATTTTTCAACCCTTGCACTCTCTCAACTTCATATTAGATCTTAGATTTTTTTATAATTTTTTGCGTTGGTGTCATTGCGTGATTGGAGTTCATTGCATTTCATGTTTTCATCTTTGCCCATGTTGTTTCTATGTCTACTTATGATATTGGTGTCCCGAATTCACCTTAATTTCTTGTCATATTCTAAGCATGTATGTGTAGTTGTTGGATCTAGTGTGTGCCTTTGCATGTTTATTTTATTGATTAAATAGTGTTGGGTAATCGAGCATGTTAGATTTGTGTTTGGCTTATTTAAATTTAAGTTTTGGGTTCTAAATTGGTTGAATGGAGATTGTGTATATTGGGTTTGGTGTGGGTGAAGTCTCAGTAACCCGAAACTGCACTAAACAACTTTAATTTGCCTAATGATGGATCAGGTGACGTCGTTCTTAAGGGCAAAGACGTGGTTTGGTCGAATCTAGATAATTTGAGGTGAAATCTGAGTACCCCGGGGTAAGTTATGGTATGGTCTAGTCTTGAATTGCGTAGAATGAGGCTTTGATTTGGTTGTCATAGGTTGAGTGTTGAGAATTGGGATGCGGGGTAAAAATCTAGCACGATGGGTCATTTGGCGAGTTTAGTCGAGCTCGCCGAATGACAACTGTTTGCCAACTGACACGCCTAATCGCCCTTTTTCCCTGAATTATTGTTGGTTTGTTCTGTAACTTTCGGCGATACGTATATGCTCGCCGAATGGCTTTGATCTCGCCCTTTTGAAGCCCAGTTTTTGAAAATTATTTTGTAAAATTCTACGAGTCACCCTTGCATCGCCAATCAAGTTTGGCGTTTCACCGAATGGCCCTTTATATCACTGTTTTATGCTGAAGTTCTGATATTTTGTTCTGTCATTTTCGGTGAGCTCTTTAAGGCCCACCAAATGACTTCGGCGACTCACCGAGTTGGTCAGCGAGTTTTCATGCATTTTTGAATCTTGATACTTCACTAACACTTTGCAACCGCATCTGTTTGATTTGTGTTGTTTTGCATATATGGCTAGACAAAAGGTTCCTTGGAAGGGTCTCCCATCTCGGAAGAAAGTGAAAGGGGTGGTAATTGCTGCGGAGGTTGCACCTCAACCATCTACTAGACCTCGACCCACTCAAACTAGTGGTCGGGGTAAGGGCAAACAACCTCCAGAGCTTAGTTCGAGCAGATCCAACTCTGATAGCATGGGTGTCTACTCCACCCACCTCACTACATCTGAGTCTGAAAGTGGGGAAGATATTAGGTCCAGGACTCTGATCTATGAGTTCGCACTAGCTGATAATCAAACCCTTAAGTGAAGACGTGTTGAGTTGCTCTCCAAAGCACTGCATGATCCAGCGAGACTCCCGGCACTCCCTACACCTCTACCACGACCAACACAGACAGTAGAATATGCACCACAAGTACCCCAGCCCAAGCACCTCCACCAGGCTGAAGGCTGCTGGTATGAGAACAATTTTGGAGAAGAAGAGGTTATCCACCGATGGGGTAGTGGACAGGTATCTAGCAATGTGGGACACATTCCGATTCCACAAATTTGAGTAGTTCACAAAACCCCGGAACCCGTATGTGCCGACATGGGTCTGATAATTCTATCAGTTATGTAGATTGCTCCCAAAAGGGAAAAAAAAGGTTGGAGCAGGGGAACCGTTAGAGTTCGTTGAGGTGCATAGAAAGAAGGTCAAATGCAGAGAGACCGATATAAATGAGTTGCCTGCTTGCACGGTCTGGGTGACGCACAACTTGACCACGATGCTCAATATCAAGTCGTTAGACGACTTGAAGGGGTGGTTGGCCCCATTGCTATCTGATATATCTCCTTCATGGATAGAGGTAGGGGTCCCGATTGAGAAGAGGGACATTCATGTTGCGGTTCGGTACTGATTTGGGTTCATCAACAACACATTGATGCCGTCTCAGAATGAGTCCATCCTCCGGCACCCGAAGGCTGCACTTCTGGGGTGCATTATTGATCAAGGGAGTGCAAATTTAAGGTCGATTATAGCGTAGGAGATGTCCATGAGGGCTAAGCAAGTCAAACCTCATTGCCTTTCCTTGTTCTCATCAGTGATTTGTGACGCCGAGCTGGAGTACTGTTCATGGCCAAGACTGATGTTGAGTTTACTCCCACCTCTTCTACTGATATTTGAAGCATCGGGGCAGAGTATACGAAAGACGAGTCTGAGAGGAGGAGGGCGACACCAGTGCATACATCCCCAGCTTTCGATGTAAGTACTATGGAGACAAATACTATTCCTCCTACTCCGGCTCGTGAGCTGACAAGTATGCCTAGCTCCTCCTCCCCTGCTACCTCCCGCCCCATATTGACTCAGGCGATGATATATAAAATGGGCCACCTCACCCATTCAGCGGATGTGGAAGCTTCAAGGGTTGAGGCAGTTGTTCTAAGTATTAAGAAGAGAGTTATAGATGTGGCTTTAGCTCCTATGCAGGAGGAGCTAAGGGGAAAGAGTGAGATGATTACAACTCATATCCTAGCATTGGATGCCTTCACCATGCGGGTTGAAGCGTGTGAGCATGGTGGTCGACAATCAGATGATGTGACAACCTTGAAGGCTGATGTTGCTGGGTTGAGGCGTGATGTGAACGAGCTAATGTCCATTGACATTTCGATGCTCTGGGGCAATGTGAACATTCTTGAGGGCTCTAGTTCAGATGTTCCAGCTATTTCTGAGATCCCTCAGGCTACTATGATCGGAGATGCTGCTTTAGCTGATGTTGGTAAGGAGTCGGATGTGCCGGAGACCGATGAGAAGTAGTACGAGACTCGAGATGAGGCAGTGTATGAAGACTTGGATGACCTTGAGGGTGATCTTAGCTACGGATGCCTCACCTCGGGACACCTCGATGATTGGTCCCAGTAGAGCGCAACCCACTATTGGAGGAGAACCGAGTACTGATGCCCAGATTAAGAGAGCCCTAGAGACACAACATTCGCCTTAGGCTTAGCCTGACAGGGGGATCCTGACTCTTTTCCTATTTTGTTTTTATTTACTTTTGTGACATTTATGCTATTTTACATTGAGAACACTGTCTCATTTTTATGGTGGGGTGATGGTATCTTCATACCTACCTCTTTGGGTTGTATTTAAATTTTTTGGATGATTGTTTCTTTTACTACTTTTTGCTGTATCTGAAGCTTCTCGTTTATTATGGTCAAATTTGTGAATGTTGGTTTTTAATCCCATTGATCCATCTCCCGATTTCTTGATTTGTGAATATTGTGATTGTTCTCTTGCATATTTGAGTATCGATTGTGATCAATACCGATGACTTAAATAGTACTCTTGGTTGAACGATAGTTTGCGCAAGTCCAATGAGGCAAATTTGAGTTCCATAAGTCATGTGTGAACTTTTATCATCTCATTGTGACCAGTCAATGTCGAAGTGAGTCTTGTAATGATCGTTGCATGTGAACTTAATTTGTAGAGTCATGATTGATAATTGTGTTGAATGCTTTGTGTGGTGAGGTTTTCTTGAAATATATGCTAGTTGACACCTAGAACTTTCCCCATTGGTCCAATTGACTAGCACTGACGAATGAACGAAATGATCTTAGGCACAAATTTTTTAGAGTGAACCAAATAGCTATTATACCTCTTTGTGACCACTTTGTGAGAGTGCAAACCTAGCTTGGCACCATTTGAGCCTATCATTTTCTTTGGATGAAACATGAACACATTTTGCCCTTTTCCTCCCCACCTAAAACCTTCATGAAGCCTTGGTCCATTTGAATAGCCAACTTAGGACAAAAGCCTAAGTTGGGGGTGTGGTGAAAAATGAGGAAAGAAATTTAGTAAGAAGTTTGTGAAATTCACCCTTGAAGAATTATGTTAAAAAAAGATGGAACACCTCCATATAAAAAAAGGTGAAAGAAAGAAAAGCAAAAGAAAATGATTGAAAAAGAATTTTGCAATTTGTGCATTGGTGGAAAGAAAAGGGGTATCCAATAAGCCATATAAGAATTTTTGTGCTTGAAAATACCTAGGGTGGATTGTGAAAATGAAAAGAGTGAAAGAAAAAGAGAAGAAGGGAAATGCAAGCCATGCTTCATGAAGGTAGAAGTCACTAAGACAAAATGATCATACCTTTACCCTCAGCCCTGTTACAAGCCTTGAAAGACCTTGGTGATCTTGCATAAGCCAAATGATATGTTGATTGGAAAATACGGGTAACCCTATTGGTAAAATCATGAATGTGTTTATCATTGAGAGTGTGAGAGTTGATTTTGATTCCTTAAGTTATAATCTTTTATGAAGCTTTTTGAGAGCATGGAATCATTCTTGATGTGAGGGCATTCAAATACTCTCATGGAACTTGAATTTGCATTTGAAGTGAGCATTGTGTGCTTGACCTCTATTTGATGATGGCTAGTCATGGTTTGAAATTTCTAGTGCACTATTGAACATTGCATGTGTAGATTGAACCTCATGTGCATTCATGTTGAGTCTCAAGTAGCACTATTTGTAGACATCCCTGTTGGTCTGATTGATCTTGTGTTTTACTCGAGGACAAGCAAAAGTTTAAGTTGAGGGTGTTGATGAGTCAAGGATTTCAACTCATTTAAGGCTTATTATTCAAGCATTTAGTGTTCTCAATGCCTATTTTATGCTTATAACTGATGTTTAAATGTTGATATGCAGCAACGAAGACTAAAGAGTAAGGCAAGGACATTACGAGGCAAATATGAGCGAAAAAGCTGAAAAATTTGAAAGAAAGCAAAGCAAAGCTGGTACTCGCCAAAGCCACTCGGCGTGTCGCTGAGTGGACCTTTAGCTCACCTAAAGTTCCAGCATGCCAGCTTATGGACAAAACCAACTTGGCGAGCAGACAAGTGGTTTGGAAACATGCCAAAGAGATCGGCGATACTGACCCTGCTCGCCAAAAATTACAAAATATTTGGTGAAAAGCCATGCCAAAAAGGCGAAAAGAGGAGCATTGGCGCATCGTCGACCAGTTCGGTGAAACCGACTTATTTCGCCGAGTTGACTCCGTGCTGAAATTCTGGGAAGGTATAAATGCAATTTTGGAAAGAAGAGAAGTAGTTCCCACATTATTCACCTCTGGGTTTTTGAGTTTTTACATTCTAGAACATTGTTTTTACATTCTAGAACATTGTTTTTACATTTTAGATTAGAGATTGTGAGATTTTTAGCTTAAATTTCAGCATTTGGGAATCGCAGATCGTTGTCAAATCTGATGGAAAACTTCATTGGTAACGACTTATTTTTTTCACTATGCTTGGCTACAACCCCTTTTCTTGGCGGTCTGATCATGTAGTTGAATGCATTAATTAGCTAATAGGTGTTGTTAGTTACTGATTTTACTGTTGTTTTGAAGTGGGTTCAATTAATTGTTCATGTTTTAATTGAGGAATTGTAGTTGCAAATGCAATTCTAGCTTAGTACTCTATACTTGCTTGAGAAAGACGTATTAGAGTCGAATTATTAGTTGATAATTGTATTGATTGCATCTTTAAGAATCTGGCTTGAGAAAGTGGGTTTGCTTGCATTCTTACAAATCCAGCTTGAGAAAGTGGATTAATTAAGGAATTGAGTTGTTTGATTGTGTTTTGCTTATTGAGGTTCGAAAGAATTCACTTGAATTGCACTCAAAACCTAGCCTACCCACTGAGATTCAATACCATCGAGTAACTAGTAATCACCCATTATATGAAATTAGCATTCAACTTATCACACTCCCAAGGATCATTCTCTACTTGTGTACTTCCCATTTTAGTAGTCGTAAATTGGTTACCCAAATCCCCCTATTTGATATTCATAGTTGAAACTTTGTAATTTACTTTAATATTGCGAAACCTTTACTTCTACAAACGATTAGAACACAATTTTACTTCTTTCTCAAATTTTCTATTGTATCACTCCTTGTGGGATCAACCTCAACTCTTAGTTGGGTTTATACTTGTTAGCTACCGTCTACACTTAGAATTGGATGAAGTGTAGGTGAGAGTTATCAATGATTAATATTTGGGTGTTGTTTAATTGCTTATTAAATGTTTATTTTATATGGGTTCAGCTGCCTTTTTATGTTTTCATATAATAATTTGAGGTTGCAAACTCTTTTTTAGTTTAGTTGTCTAATGTTGTTTGTGAAATACTGTTAAGAGTGCAAATATATGGTTGATAATGACTTGATTTAGTTTGTTTAACAACTGAAGCTCGAAATAGTTTGGCTGAATTAAAGTCTTAGATTGATTTGAATGCAATACATGTCGGGGTTTGATGAAACCCACACGATTTGTGATGGTTGATTGATAATTGATAAATTGTTATCATTATCATTCCGTCTTTATAAAACAACTTTCAACTCAAATTGGGCAGATTTCAGCACATTTAAATCCTAGTCTAAAAGGAGAACTCCTAAGTGATATCGTTTTGAATCCAAAGAAAGATATTGTTCATTGTATGACAATTGTGACAAGACGTGGTAGACCGGTAGGGAGTGAAGCAATAAAGGATGATGTAATGATTGAAAAAAGACAAATCAAATGTGAACGATGAAGAGGAAATTCTTGAAGAGGTGCAGGTTGATGGTCTAAAGGTTGTTGAGGCAGAAATTGAAGGTGCGAGTCTCATGAATGAATATGATACAAGTGTGAGTGATGTGGCTATGCCACCGAATTTGAATTTGCCACTCACAATTCCTCAACCATTTTAGCTTAGGTGGAAGAGATTGTGAAGCTGAGGCAAGGTGGTGTGAACATGAAAGAGTATGGTCTTAAGTTCACCCACTTATCTTGCTATGCCCTAGTGATGGTTCCATACATGAGAGCTAGAATGAGGAAATTTATGTATGGATTGGAAATCAAGTGAATAAAGAGTGTAAGGCTACATTATTTATCACTGATATAGGTATCCCTAGATTCATGGTCTATGCTAAAAAAATTTAGGTGGATAAACATAAAGATAGTGAGGACCACCAACGTAAAAGGGCAAAGTCAGCAGGTCATGAGCCCAATCAACAAAGGAATGGAAATAAGACATTCTTTTAATAGAGGTCATCTGGATCTGCACCATCAACAACTAATGTACTTATACCTAGGAACAAGAATGAGCAATGGTTTCAGGTTAACCAAGGTTTTAGGGAATCATGCTTATAGTCCAGACTAGTGTTGCTTAGGGGACTTCGTAGCATCATCCTTACAACATGTGTGGTAAGAAACACCTTGGAGAGTGTTTCTTAGGTATGGATGCGTGCTATAGTTGTGTCCAGTGAGACCATTTTCAGAAGGATTATCCATTAGTAAAGTAGAGTTATAAGAGAAATAGAGCCCAATACTACTTCAACAACCTTATATGACAAGGTGCATATAAAGGCGTGATTTCAAGGATAGACGGAGGTCAAAACCACTTATATGCCTTAGCCAGTCGTCAGGAATAGGAGACATCTTTTGATGTTGTCACATGTATGTTAAAAGTCTTTGCCTATGATGTTTATGCCTTACTTGACCCCGGATCCACTTATCTTATGTAACCCTTTATGTTCTTGAGAAGTTTGGAATGAGTCCCAAATAACTTAATGAACCCTTTACTATGTCTAAGCCTATCACTAGGGGTGTGCAAAAACCAAACCGACGATCGAACTGATAAAAGTGTTATTGGTTTATTGTTATTGGATTATTGGGTTAACGATTTTTAATGGTTTTATAAAAAAAAATTGTTGGCTTATTGGTTAGGTATTGGGTTTTAATATTGGGTTATTGGGTAAACGGATAACCCATTAAGACTAGTAATTTACTATTTTTACTTGTACATAAATATTATTTATTAATCTCAATACCTTAGTAGTTACTATCTTTGTCCTTTAGCCTTCAATTCACACTTCATAGTGACTTTGAGTTCACAATTTCACATTCCAAAAAACGTTAAAATCTAAAGTAAGAACCTTATTCCTCTTAATTTCTCTTTGTGTTTCGCTTGTATAGTTCTTTTCATGTTTGTTATTATTGTTTCTATTTTATGAGCATTTTTAAAGTTACATTATTGTGTTTTCGTATCAAATTTATTAGAAAAGTCATATATTTGTTTTATAAGTATTTTCTTATTGGTTAAATCGAAAACCGAACCATTAAAGACCAAAATTGATAAATCAAAAACCAATAAAAAATATCTTATTGGTTTAACATATTTAAAAATCAAAACTGATAAACTGAACCGATAATATATAAAACTGAACTGAACCGACCGATGCACACCCCTACCTATCACTGAGTCTTTCATAACTAGACAAGTCTATAGAAATTGCAGTCTATGTATGTCATAGAGATACCATGAATGATTTGGTTCAGTTGAAGATGATTGATTTTGATTTCATTATGTGTATGGATTGATTGTATTCATGTTATGTTATAGTTGACTATCAAACTAGAATTGTGAAGTTTCAGTTTCCAAAAGAACCAGTGTTAAAATGGCAAGGGGTACAATAGTGCGTAAGGGTAAGTTCATTTCATACCTTAGGGCCAGAAAAATAGTTTTCAAAGGTTACATCTATCATCTAGTCCAAGTCAATGATTTTAATATTGATGCACCATCCATTCAATCAATTCCTATTGTTAATGAGTTTCCATAGATCTTTCCTAAAGAACTTCTCGAAGTTCCTCATGATAGGGAAATATACTTTAGAATTGATATTCATTTTGACACTCAACCCATCTCTATTCTACCATATAAAATGACTCTAATAGAGTTAAAAGTATTAAAAGAAAGCAATCTCCTTGATAAGGGTTTTAGAAGACCTAGTGTCTCACTTTGGTGTGCTCCAGTCCTTTTGTGTGTAAGAAAGATGGTTCTCTTTGAATGTTATTGACTATCAACAGTTGAACAAGGTCATAATTAAGAATAAGTATCCTCTTCCTAGAATTGATGTCTTATTTGACCAATTTTAGGGTGGCATATGTTTCTCTGAGATTTATCTTACATTCAAATACCATCAGTTAAAGGTCAGAGAGTGTCACTTGGACTTACCAATGCTCTTGCAGCTTTTATGGATCTCATGAATAGAGTGTTTAAATAGTACCTTGAAATGATTTTTATTTTTTAATTGATAATATCTTTAGTTACTCCCATAGTGAGGAAGAGCATATTGGTGACCTTAGAATTATTCTTAAGACCCTTAACGATGGACAATTGTTTGCTAAATTCTTTTAGGTGTGAATTTTGGTTGAACTCAATCGCATTTCTTGGGCATATTGTTTCCAGTTAGGGTATTCAGGTTGACTCTAAGTAGATTGAGGCAGTGAAGGGTTTTCCTAGGCCCACTACTTCGACCAACATTAAGATATTTTTGGGCTTAGCCAGTAACTATAGAAGGTTTGTGGAGGGGTTATCATCTATTGCTGCTTTATTGGCCAGATTGACACAAAAGAAGGTCAAGTTTCAGTGGTGATGTTGGTCAGAAGAGATTTAAGGAGTTAAAGGCTCAATTGACTTCTGCTCTAGTCTTTACCATACCAGAGGGTACATAAGGTTTATGGTTTATTGTGAATAATCCAAAATCAGTTGTGGTTGTATTTTAATACAAAATGGCAAGGTTATAGCTTATGTTTCAAGGAAAATTAAGACCCATGAGAAAAACGATCCAACTTACTATCTCAAATCAACACCGATAGTATTTGAATTGAAGATTTGGCCTCAATATCTCTATGGTGTGCATGCTGATTTGTTCATTAGTCATAGGAGTTTTCAGAATTTTTTTAGTCAAAGAGAACTAGAACTTCTAAAAAATTATGATATGAGTATACTCTACCATCCCGGTAAGGCCTTCTTGATGATTTTAGTAGATTATATTTGGGAAGTAAAAATCATTTTGAAGAGGCAATGAAATAGTTGGCCAAGGAAGTGCATAGACTTATATGCTTAGGGGTTTGTTTTTTAGACGAAGAGGAAGGTAGTCTACTTGTTCAGAATGGGGCCGAATCATCCTTAGTGATGGAAGTAAAAGAGAAACAGAATGATGATCCAATCTTACACCAATTAAAGGAAGAAGTTCATAAGAAAAAGGTGATGACCTTCAAACAATGGGGGAGATGGTGTATTAAAATACTAAGGTAGACTATGTGTACCAAATATGGTTGTCCTGAAAGATAGAATCATGGTGGAAGCACACATTACCAAGTATTCAATTCATCAAGGTTCCACAACATCGCCAATTTCGTTGCTAGATGTCCAAATTGTCAATAGGTTAAGGTTGAGCACCAAAGGTTATGTGACATGGATAAAAATAGCTCTTCCTATGTGGAAGTAGGAGATGATCAATATGGACATCAATAACATGACTGATGAGTTGTTATTTTATCAACTCATTGGACTCAAATTTATGAATCATTGTTATGTTTTAATGCTAAATTGATGGTATTTTAGGCCGTTATTCTCTTGTGTGCAAGAATTTCTTGAAAAAAATCAAGTTTGAAGGATTTATAGCTTAAAATTACTGAAGCACACCAGTGAAGGAAATGACGTCTTGCATGATCCAGTTGGCGTCTCACCAACTTTACTATTGAAAACCATCTAAAGTACTAACGACTCATTGACGTTGTGTAATTCCTTATTAGCATTCTACTGACTCTAGTGCAAGTGTTTGTGAAGGAATTGAAGGTTGAAGTGGTGATGAGATTGGTGCTGAACATTCTTGGATCGACGTTACGCTGGTCCAGTGCAACTTAAAAATGGAAGCTTAAGGACAAAAATGTACTTGGAGGATAGCGTGTTTCGTTTGGAAGGTTCCATGGATAGAATAGGAATTTGTGTGTTTATGTACCTTTATCTTCTTTCCCATTGGAATAGTCTAGAGAAAAGAACTTTTTGGATAACTTTGTATTGATAGAAAATAACTAAGAGTAGTTCCTTACTTGCTAAGGAAGAAACTCATATTCGAATCCTTCTAAGATTTGGATCTCTGATTTGTTAATTAATTTTGCTTAAAATGGAGTTCTCCTACATGGGCGTTGTCTCTACATCATTAATTATGAGTAGATAAATCTGTAGATAGGGTTGTGTGAGCATGATGTGGGTGTAACACTGAATGAGTATTACACCAAATGGGTATTGATTAATTAGGTCTAAAATTGGTTGTTATGCATGGATCTATTATTGTCTTAAAAGTTTTAATCTAAAATTAGTGGTTTCAAATATTGATTGATCTCTCTAACACCATTTTGGCTTGCGAAAGCAAAATGGAGCTAGAGATAGGATTATCTAATTAATTTTCCATTTAATGATTTGAGCTAGGGATAGTTTATCTACTCAAACAATGTTTGATGTTTTATTGGTAATGGTCTTGAAGTTTGAGAGAATCCACGGGACATACATTTGATAGTTCGAGAGAATATTGAATGTAGCCTAGATCAAACATTATCCATGTATTAACCAATTTGGTTTTGATCAATCTTTGCCTATTGTGTCGAAATCCCATCAAAATGCACACACCCCTAGTCGTTTCCAAACTTGGTAGATCATGTTAGCGTTGATTCCTTACTCTTGATTCTTGATATTGACAATTTATAGTTGTCTCCTAAATCCCTCTATTATATATTCTTTTTGAGAGTACAATGTTTGAGTTTGTCTTGGGTTGAGCAATCAATTTGAGAGTGATCCCAACTGTCAATCCTTGCGGTTTGACATCGACCTTTAGAGTTGGGTATTGTATTACAAATGACCACCTATACTCTAAAAAATGGGACATAATTGAGCGTTCATCAATTACTCAATTTGGCTAATTGTATATCAAGTGACCGATTCGGCTAATTTCTTACGGGTAAAGACAGCAGACTCACCAAAGGACTATGCTAGATTTTACAACTGTGAGATGGTTAGACATTATGGAGTTCCATTATCCATCATTTCAGATAGTGGTGCTCAGTTCACTGCCCAATTTTAAAAGTCATTTCAAAAAGGTTCAAAAGTGAACCTTAGTGTTGTTTTTCATCCTCTTGTAGATGGTCAAGTAGAGCAAACTATTCAAACTCTATAAATTATGCAAAGGTTTTATGCCATTGACTTCAAGGAAAGTTGGGATGATCACTTTCCTCTCAGAGAGTTTGTGTACAATAATAGTTACTATTTCAATATTTAGATGGCTACTTCTGAGGTGCTTTAAATGAGAAGGTGCAGATCTCTGATTGATTGGTTTAAAGTTGGTGAAGTAGAATTGATAGAGCCAGACTTAGTTTATTAGGCTATGGAGAAGGTCAAGACTATTCAGGAAAGGTTGAAGAGTGCACAGAGGTGTCAGAAGTCCTATACTAATGTTAGGTTTAGGGACTTACAATTCTAAGTGAATGATTGGGTCTACTTAAAGGTCTCACCCATGAAGGGTGTCATTTTATTTGGAAAGAAAGAAAAGCTTAGTCTCCGCTATATTTTTCCATACATAATTTCGAAGAGAGTTGGTAAAGTAGCTTAAAAGTTAAAGTTACCAATAAAATTAGCTGCAATCCACCTAGTGTTTCACATTTCCATGCATAAGAAGTGTATAAGTGACCCTTCAGTCATCGTACCGACCTAATATATTGGTGTTGAAGGACAACTTGTCTTATGAAGAGGTTCTAGTTAAGATTCTTGATCGCCAGGTTCACAAGTTTAGGACTAAGGAAGCTGCATTAGCAAACGTTTTTTTGGAGGAACCAGTTCGTCCAAGAGGTGATGTGAGAAGCTAAAGAGGATATGAAGTCTAGATCCCCTCAATTTTTCATTCCTCATGAAAATATCGAGGGTAAGAGTTCTTCTCTTATTTCATATTTCATACCTATACCTTGTGTTTGAGTGTTTTAGTTCTTGTGTTAAGTTCGTGCCTTTTGTATTCCTTCAAATTCTTATGACCTCGATGGATAGTTCAATTCAGATAAAGTTAGAAATTAAAGGTCTTTGAGTCTTCTTTCCAACTCTACTAACTACTCGTCAATCCGATTTTGGAGTAAACGGTTAAGACCAATTTACTAGAGACCTGCAAACTATCAATGTGTGATGTGACCTGTGATGGTCTGTCAGACCTATGATGAATCGTCACAGTTGGGCATCACTCATGACCAGTAGGGTCTTTTTAGGCCCTTTTTGGTGGTCTGGGTGATGGCACATCACCTAATAGGCAATCCTCTACTCAAACAACGACATAATGGTAATTTTTGCCAATTTTAGTTTTTTATGAGGGTAGTTTTGTCCTAAAACCTTTAGGGAGTTATCTAAATGACTTTAAATGTGTAGGAAATTAGTTTTTCATACTTAACCCTCTCATTCTTAAAAGTTTCTACAATCTAGAACTTCCAGAAACACCAAATCTAGGGTTTCAAAAAATCCTCCATGAATGAATTAGGGTTAGGATGAAACTACATATTCTTGTTGTTCTTGAATTTATGAAACCGCAAGAACCCTCCATGAAATTATTTCAATTTCTTGATAATTCTTTCACCCGTGAATTTTCTAACAGTTTCTTCATAAAATTACGTATGACTATTGAAAGAAGAATTGAGACTACTTTAATGATTTTCTTTATGACTTCTTGATAACTCTTTAACAATTTGTTGATCGTTTCTTGGAAATTCTTATGTTATGAACTCTAGAACTATGAGTCATGAAAGTTCCCACATGTGAAACTTTATTATGCTATCTCATGATTCTATGATTTGATATATTTCTCACATGAATGCAATGTTGTGCTACATGAATTTTTGTTTCATAATATGATGATATGAATTGAAGCTATGAAGTATGGTACATAAATGTTATGGATATGAGCCTTCAAACTATTACATGATCATATAAGCTTAAGGGAGCTAGATATTTAACCGAGAAGGTATAAGTCTAAATGACGAATGCACCTAAAACTATGTTTGTTGACATAGGTTAAGGATCATACCATTGGTTTGGTCGATTCCTTCTTTATGTCCCTGGTAAGGGCTAATTATTGATCCACATGATATGTACATGTATGTCTCATATCCGATTAGCTGATCTAGACAAGGTCGGCCTCCATACGCTCACATTGTGGGTTATCTCGGTTACACTATTAGACTTCTATAATTAACTAAGACATGATGAAAGAACTTACCTTAAGGCAGTCTGAATGTGTTATCTCTTAACCTTCATATTTTATGATTATGACTATGTTAGTTGGTTTTATTGATCTGATATGTATGTTAAGTTTCATTCTTCCATTTACATATTGTACTATTCTATATGTACTTACGTCCTTTTTTACCGGGGGAACTACATCTTTTTATTGATGTAGACTCAAGTACACAAATACGTGATCAGGCTGCTCACTAGTTTCCATATCTTCTACATTGGTGAGCCCCTTTCTGTTTCTAGGGCTTAGTCTAAATTTTTTAGGAAGTTAGGTTTTCTCTTAAGGTATACCAAGTACCTTGTTCCAGTTGACACTATTAATTTTTTTTTAGAGACTTCATGGATAAACGAATAATTATGTTATGTTTGGACCTTTGTGTCCTTTGACAATAATTTTAAATTTCTATGACTTACGTTATGAAATTTGTTTTCTTATAAAACATGTCTCTTCAAATGCTCTCAAATGAATGTTTTGATTATGCTTATATGCATGATCATGTCCAATGCCACATTATGGGTACGCTTGGGATAGAAAGGGCATTGGGTGTTGGCCACATCCAAGGTATAGGCTTGGGACGTGACAAACTTGACTTTAAATTAAAATCATATCATGCAATTTCACCAATTATAGAAGTCTAGGATGGATGACCTTTAGTTATAACATTCATCACCTGTTGAAGATGATGACTCTCAGATAATAAAGTTCACTAGGTAATAGCCTCATTCTAGTAGTTTGTTATACATGTTCCTGGGTAATAGCCTCGTTCAAGCAGTTTGGTATACTTAAACGTCGTTAAACCCTATTTAGATGTATGCCACTCTAAATCCCTTTCAGTCTCTGAGTATTTGAATTGAGCCCTAACTTCTATCTTATATTAACTTCACGTTTTATGGCTTCAACTATTAGATAAAGGTTGGTAGCCTCAAATCTCTATTATTAATCCCTTTTCTTTTCCTATACCTCTTTTATTAAAAAAATCAAGAATTAAGGTGAGTTGTAATGTAACATCTCTCCAATTTGAAATAACTAGGAAGAAGTTAGGAATTGGAAATAACCATTTTTGGAAAGAATATAAAAATCTGGAAATTTGTTAAGTATGTTAGGTTGAGTTTTTTGGTCAACTTCAAACGACCATAACTCCTAGCTCAGGATGAGTTAGGTGTGGTTCCAGATATCGTAGGAAATATCTTGGAATAATCTTTCCAACGCCGTGGAGTTTGTGCGATTACGAGTCCGTATGAGTGAGATATGCCCATTTGAATTTGGGTTATTCAAATAAGGAAATGTCCAATCCAGATTTTGGAAGGGTAGTTTGGTCTTTTTCTTACCCAATTAATTTAATTCGGTTTAGTGAATTAATTAAGGGTAAAATCAGAATTTGGTCAGTTTAGAAAATTGGAAATTTACGCTAGGGCTTGGACAAAAGACAAAAAGAAGAGAAAGGAGAAGAAAAGCTCAAGATTTGCCAAGATCGTGCGATTTGGTTGTGGATTTCGCCAAGGAATTAGTCCTACAAGGTATGTAAGGCTTTCATAAGATTGGGTTCATTCACCCACGTGCCAAACATGTTTATTTCAGTGTGAATTCATCCTAAAAGAGTTTGAAAGTTGATGTTCTTGATATATATTCTTGAATTTGATAGTTGGGCTGAAATTGAGACATTTCTGAGATCATTAGGTCAAGTTATTGAGTTGGTTGGAGTTAGGTTCTTAGGTACATTTGCTGGGTATTTGTATTTAAAAATAATTTGGGAAAAAGAACCGAGTTTGGGTGAATTGGGGCTGGAAAATGAAGAAGAAAATTAGTCGGGCAAATCTGGGCACTGGCTCCGCGTCGCGGACCTGCTCCCCAGATTTGGGAAAAGTCATTTCGTGTCGCAGAGCGGTCACAGACCGTTCTGGCTCAAAAAGTATTTTCGTGACCAAAATTTAATTACTTCTCCGCGTCGCGGACCCACCCTTAGGCAGTGATTTTTTGATCTTTTGTCATGTTTAGTTATCTGAAAACACTCCTAAACATCATGAGATCTTTCCTATCACAAATCACAATACTTGAATCCATAATTCAATTCAAGGAAAGTTAAGAGTTAAGTTTAGAAGTTAAGAAGCAAGTCAAGAGGAATTCATTAAAGTTTTTCAGAAGTCTTTCACAAACGTTTTAACTTTGTTTTAAGACTTAAGTTTCGAGTTAAGCAAAGAGTAAAGAGTTTAAAATATTTGCACATTTGAACAAGAAAGGGAACATCGATTCTAAGAGAGCTTTTAAGCTAAGTTTTGAGTAATTATCTCAAACCAAAGAAAGAAGTTTGTTTTAAAAACATATGAGCTAAGTATATTTTGGGAGTAGTTGTAAGACCCCGAAAATTTTTTGAGCTAAGACTTGAACCCTTCATTGTAGTGAGTGAGATTTTTGCAAGGAATTTAAAATTTCTTGAGTATTAAGGTCACTAGATGTAGCACCTTGAGTTCCCAGAAGAACTTAAGAGAAAAGCATTCAAGTCATTCTTAAGTTTTCTTAAGTTTTGGGTCAACTTCAAATGGCCATAACTTCTAGTAAAAGATTAGTTATGTGAGCTATAAGATAGAAAATTAAAGCCCTTTGAGTGCTATTTCCAATGCCACCGAGTTTGCTAAATTCCGAGCTCTGAGTAAAAAGTTATGACTGATTTACTAACGATGCGCAAACCTGGCAGCAGCTCCGCGATAGCTCCGCGTCGCAGAGACAATACGGACCTCACTGCCTGGTGAAAAATAATTCCGACTCCCAGCTCATTTTATTTATTTCTTTAAGGGTATTTTAGTCCAAAAAAATCTTAGAAGGTCATCTAAATTTCCCTAAACGAGTAGAAAATCAGGTGTCAAATCAAACCCTCTCATTCACTCCAAAGATTCTACGCTCAAGAAAATCAAAAAAAGCCAAGGCTAGGGTTCTTCTTTTCAGATTTTTCCTTCAAGTTCTTCAAGAAGATGTTCTTTAGGGTATGTAAGCTTCCATAGTGTTGGGTTTGTTCACCCACACGCCAATCATGTTAATTTCAGCGTTAAGTTCGTTTGAGAAAGTTGAAAGTATGATGTTCTTGAATTATGTTCTTCAAATTGGCTTTAGTTCTTGAGTTTTGATGAGATTATTGAGTTCTTGATGAAATCATGCCGATTTTAGAGTTGTTTATGAGTAGGTATTTGTGTTCATGTGCTGGGTATCTAAATCTAAAGAGGGATTGAGAAAGAGAATTGAATTTACGTGAATTGGGGTTAGAAAACTAAGAAGGAAAAGTCGAGCAGATTTTGGCATGCAAGTCCGCGACGCGGACTTGCTCCCCCAGTGACCTAAAATTTGCTCCGCGTCGCGGTTAGGACGCGGACTCCTTTGTCTCAAAATTTTATTTCGCGACCAAAGATTTTAATGCAACTCCGCGTCGCGGACTTGCTCCCCCAGTGAGCAAAAAGTTGCACCATGTCGTGGTTAGGATGCGGACTCCTCTGTTTCAAAATTTTATTTCGCACGTAATTATTTTAAAACATCTCCGCGTCATGGACTTGTTCCAAGACGATGATTTCGTGACTTTTCTCATGTTTAGCTATCAACAATCATTCCTAAACATCATGATATCTTTCCTATCACAAATCACAACCTTGAATCCATAATTTTAAATTCAAGGTAGAGTTAAGAGTTAGGTTTTGAGAATTCTTTCGAACATTTTAAGAAAGTCGTTTAAGTCCTTTTGGGGAGTCTTCTACAATTTCTAATAACTTGTTTCAAGACTCGAGCAAGTGAGTATGAGTGAGGAGAATGTATTCATGAGTCTACATTATCATTACAAGATCCTTCATACCAAGAAGCATAACTCTTGAATTCATAATTCACATTCAAGAGATAGTTAAGAGTAGAGTTCAAGAAGTCTTTGAGTTCAATTGTGAATCCTTTGAGGTCAACTATCAAATTGAACTAAGTTTTGAGGAAGTAAGTCAGAGAATGAGAAGAGTCGTATACATGAGTTCCATAACGTTCTTTAGACCCTTGAGTTGAGTTGTTCATGCCCATAATTCCGCATGAACATTATAAGCCAAATAATCTTAAGATGAGAAGTATCTTTGAGTCCTTGAGTTGAGTAGTTCATGCTCATAAGTCCGCATGAACCCTCTGAGTTGAGCATTATTGAAATTAGTAGTATCATTGAAGTTGTTGAGTTCCAAGTATTGAGTTCTATCTATGGTTATTGAAAATCTTGCATTGAGTCGTTCATGTCCATAATTTGGCATGAACCATATTTTAAGAAGTCTTTGACGAACGTTTAAACTTTGTTTTAAGACTTAAGCTTTGAAGTTGAGTAAAGAGTAAAGAGTAAAGTTCATTTTCTTTAAAATGATATATGGGAACTAAGTATTCCCAAGAGTAAATGTTTTCACATTTAAGATGAGAGAAAACTGAGATTTCCAAAAAGTTTGAAAATGTTTTCACATTTTGAGAAAGAAAAGGGAACATTGATTCCAAGAGAGCTTTTAAGCTAAGTTTTGAGTAATTATCTCAAACCAAAGAAAGAAGTTGTTTTAAAAGATATGAGCTAAGTATATTTTTGGGAGTAGTATTGAGCACTGATATGGGGATGTGAGTTCATATTAACTCAAGTCTCTATAAACCATGTAGCCATCATGGGTATTAATGGGTCATACTTTTTAGATGATCACATAGGTAAAGCTAGTGGATCCACTAAGTTAAGCGTTTTATATAACGACAAAGTATAGGACAGTTCTGGCAGCGTGGGCAAGACGCTGTATAACCACTTAGGCTTATAGTGGTGGTTGTCGGTTAGAGAAACTCCCACAGCAGTAATTGCATGGTTCCTCAAGGGGTTCTGCTTAGTATGAATGAGGGTATGGGACCTCATTCATGCATTGCACAAGTAGACTCTGAGAGGGAGCATGGTATGTTTTTATGAATTTATGATTATGAGTTGACATCATGTTTTAAACAGTTTTCCTTTTCTTTATATTGCACTTGTTTTAAACTGCTTTATAATGAAATGAGTTTAGTTAAGTATTCATGAGTTGAGTATCCAGAGTTGAGTATTTCAAGTCGAGTATCATATCTTTGAAGTTGAGTATCTAATCTTTGAGTCGAGTATCATATCTTTGAAGTCGAGTATCTAAT
>JAJOOR010015525.1:0-47750 GCA_036250505.1 Solanum acaule
TAGAGGGGTGAATAATTCTCTTATCTTGGAATAAAGACATAAATTGAGTATTATCATATTCTTTACCCCCGTCAAGACGGGAAACAAGAGAATGATGAACCAAAAAATTTCATATTTTTTGCATATGAGATAGGTCCATAAAATATGTGATAGTAAGTAGGTTACCCCTTGTCGACCATAAAAAGAAATTGGTGTAGTCATCCATAAAAATAATAAAATAACGAGAGAATTGTCGACCATCACTTGTGCATTACCCTAATGTGGAAGTAGGAAGAAGTTTCAAGTCATGTGTGAGCAGTCCGTGTATCACGGTACATGATGTTTAAGGGTTGTTATTTCAAGATCATCTATGTCAAACCTTTTGGAGAATTATGTGGAACAAATCAATTGTTCATGTGATTGCGTTATTCTAAAGTTGAATGATTATAGTGAAAACTAATCTGACATTGTGTCCTCCAGTAAGTAACATTTGGAATCGGCAGAGGGACAACGATGCTTGAAGCAACACTACCAGAATTTTTAAAAATTATGTGATAATTGTTCTGGACAAATCCACGACCACGATTCTTATTATGAAATCTAGAATGACCACAAATCTAATTATAAAATCTCCCACAACCATGATTTTAATTAAAGCAATGACCTTGATTTTAATGAATCAAGTGACCACATCATTAGTATTTTTGGATGTAGTAACGACATCAACTAACTGTTGAGAATCATTAACTCAACTCAAGACTATCCCTAGTTCCGACATAGTTCTTAGATCCACAAATGACCCCAAGTGAACCTCATGGACTAGCATGACACTAAGATAAGAAATAAATATAAATAGAAGATAACTGAATGAAGAGCTGAAAGAGTCTAGAAATATCAATAAATAAATATCTAAGTACACATAGCTAAATCTAAACTAACTTGTCTAGAAACCTCTACTAATATAAGTTGCTAGGACAAACTCCTAGCTAACTCCAACTATCTGAAACTAAAAGTAAATGACTGAAAGGAAATATAATTGTTGTCCTCACAAAGATGAGGACTCACCAACTCGGCTCCTGCTCACGGGAGATAGTATTAGTTAACTGCAAGTTGGATACTGAGTGTCAAAACCTATATTATTAAGCAATATTGGAAGAAAGTATGCAATTAGTACTTTGAATGTACTGAGTATATAAAATAATGCATGATAAGTGTAATAACTGAGCATGATGAATCTATAAGAATGTTGATACAATGACCAAGTAAAATTACATAGAACTAAGATGTACTGAATGAAAATACATATATATACGGTCATGCAATAACTAAAAGACTAATGGTAGGAGATACTAAATTTGACATATAACCATGTGAGATACTACATGAAGTTTGATGTATAATCCCCATCAAAAGGGCCAAATGTAGTTTGCCATGAAAAATCAAAATAAAGACAATAGAATGATATAGTGCATGAACGTAGAGCAATTTAATCAACACAAAGCGTGAAGATTGTGATGAAATGCAACTAAAGGACAGAAAGAATCTCAGGTCAAACATTTTAGCTAAACAAATCAACACTTAGCTTTGACTTTGGAGCCGAAAATGCGTTGAAATAATATATGATTTTGAAGATTACATAATTACAAAGATTTTAATTTTAAGGTAGTTTTTGTGATAAGAAAAAAGAATCATTAGAGTCGTTTAGTAGAAAACGATTAAGGAGAAGAGACATTATTTTGGTGGAATAACCCAACACACTAGGTAATATGCATTTATATACAATCACAATAACATTACAATACAGAGAATAAAAATGTATTAAATACGATGATATATATATATATATATATAACAATCAAATATGACTTATCATAGTAAATGTTTATTATCATGTTAAACTTTTAGCCGGATATTCCATAACAAGGGGTAACCTATATGAATCATGTGTATATACTCCACTCTTTGCTTGTTCTTTTTTATTCATAGTAAGTAACTGGTTTTAAGGCAAATAAGGAATTTCCTGAATTATGATCTTATACTTATACAAAATTAATCACACAAAATTTTACCAAACTCTTAAGAAAGGACAAACACTTACACATGAATTGCTTAGTTTTCAACTGTTAAGCATTAGGACCATTCAACTATAAAACACAAACTGATGACATGTCCTAATTTTAAATATCAATTTAAGCTAATTTAGAAGTACCTTACTCCTCCTTATCGGAAGATTGAGGAGAACGAGGTAGAACAAATGTTTGGGCTTCCTTTTCCACTGTGTATTTTTTCTTAAACTTTGGAGAGGCCCAATATTCATTTAGTTTTTTCCATATATCTTCATGAATTCACGATGACCTCTTATCATGTTTTTGGGCATACCAAAGCAAACCACTCAACCTATGAGAACATTTTCTAAAAAAAAATATGTATATGTGCCTCATGCTTGAGAGGCCATGCACACTTCATCTGCATATAATTGAACTTTTATATTGAATAAATGTCAAATATAAGAAGTGTTTATCTTTAAACAATAAATACATCACAAATATATATGTCCTGTATCTAGATTAATTAACTTGTTTGAGACAAAGGAGTTATTAAACACTTCAAGTAGATAATTGATTTATTTTTACCTTGAAGCCATCAAACATTCTCTCTCTAACGTTCAATGGAACATCTCTCCAGTACCTACATGGCTCATGATAAAAAGAACACATTGATTCAACCACAACCTTTGCAGACTAAATAAGAGGATAAAACCTGCATTATATTTAAAATTGTGATGATAGAGAAGCTATTGCAAAATGAAAACAAAGGAATAGAAGGATAAAACTAGTATCTTTTTTTGAATAATTTTGAAACTAGCATGTTTGTTGAAAATGATATTTATTGTTTTGCAAACTATATTATTAGTCGTATAACCTAATAGATTAATACTTTGACTGATCTTACTTCTAAATATGATCAAACATCAAAATATAATAATGTAGCTAAAATAGTCTATAGTTAACTTCTCATTTTACACAAGGCTCAACTTGTTAACAGAACTATTAAAAAGATTACATGAATACCTACCCCAATCCATCGGGAATAATAATCAATCTATGGAGTTCATCATACTTTCCAACATTTGGAGGATCTTGCCACTTCCAGAAGGTTTTGTAGGAGATTGTGTAGCTGGTGGACGACTGTTACCTCCAAGAGCCATCTATAAAATAAGAATAAGAACAAATATCAAGTTAATCCAATGAATCGATGTCGAAGTCCTGTTAACTCTAACAAATAGAGCACTGGTAAAATATTAATACAACATGTATTTTTTAATGATGAAGAATTTGTAATTAGAATCAAGAGATGTTGCTGCTAAAGGAGCCTTCAAGTCGAAAACTATGAAATTGTTTTGGCCTCATTTGTTTACACTTAATGGAGGTCTGATTCTTAATCATTCAAATCAACCCATTAAGTGCATTTGTTCTTAAGGTTTAAATTTGAATGATTAAGACTTTGTCTATTAAGTGCATTTGTTTTCATTCCTATTAATCCTCTTAATGGGTCTAAACAGATCTGAACGAATCAGATCTATAACAGAATCTTAACACCGTTCAGAGGCTCGTTATGCTTCACGCCACTTACTTTTCTTCTCAACCACATATCAATTTTTTCTCTCCTCTTCAACTGCTATTGCTTTTTATGATATCCCATTTATTATTTTAAAGAAAACAACTTTACCTTCTGATAAGTGTGAATTCAATATAAATTTCTCTTTACAAACTCATTGATGACTAAAATAAATAGTTTGAGCAAAAGTTGCATCTATATATGTAATCAATCTCATGAAAAATAAGTATTTCCCCACTACTTATTGGTTTTATTTGTCAACTAATCCATGTTTACAAGTTCAAACATATGTGAATATACCAAAAAATGGTTAAAAACTTATCAGGGACCAAGAAAATGAAAAGAAAGATATAAAGCAACGGAGCCGTCATAGTCTGTTTTAACTCCTCCGCAAGGAAGGAACGAGTCAAGAACAAAGAGAATCTCTTACTTGCACACAGGAAATTACAGTTGACAAAACGAACTTTAGCTTCGAGTTACTTGGAGATTTTGATGGACATCAGCTTGATTCATTAAATAATTCATGTTATTTTTATATTAATATATAAGTATTATTTGTATTTTAGTTAATAATTTTTTTATATAGAATATAGTTTTTTTGAATATTATTTTCTATCAAAAAATTATTTTTTTGAAATGAAATTTTATAATATTTTATTGATATAGTGTAATTTCATATGCACATTTAGATATTGAAAACAAAAAAACTTAATCATGTGTTCAGTAATATTCAGATGAACATTCAAATACATACATCTAGATCTTAATTCATATTGGTAGACAAAGATAGGTTTTGATGAGTGATAGGTGCAAGGAACGAGTTCTACAAACATGATCGTAGAAGAGCAAATCCCGACTAGAAATGGAGAGAAATAATAATGTTGAGGCGGTGAAAATAGTATAGTACTCCAAGTCCCATGAGGAAAAGGAACCACTACAAGTATTCCAAGTCTCATGAGGAAAAGGAATCACTACAAGTTCGATGAAGTAGAGTTGAAGTAGGAAGGGACTCTTGTTCTATAAAGAGATCTAGGTTTTCTCCAAAGAAGGTGGTGCACTTACATAGAGAGATACGAGTAAAACATAGTCTTATTGTGACAGAGTTTACATTGAAGTTTTGTTGAAGTAATGCGAAGAACATAATTGAAGAATTCTATTATGTTTAGTTTGAGTCTTTTGTTAAAGTTGTCGTAATTTATTTGCTGTGAAATTTAGTGTTTTTTAATCTTTGAGTTGGGGGAAACTTGAAGATCTAAGAAAACATGAACCTGGGGGTTTGTGTTTTGAGTCTAGGAATTAGAGTTTATAATTCCTTTGGTTACATTGATTTGTAATTATTTCTATTTTGAAGTTTTATTGAGTTAATAAAAGTTTGAAAGTGAAATTGATGGGCAATTACAAACGTACTTATTTTGAACTACTAAACATTCTAAGGATCAGATAATCCATTCACGATCCCTACAAGAATTACAGAGGTCATAATTCCAACAATTGGTATCAGAGCAGGTTATCTTAATCAAAAGTCTAATAAGTCATGGTAAGATCACTATGAATTCTTCACCTCCTCTTGGACACGGTCAAGCACAACACATAAACAGGCCACCCTTATTTAATGGGCAATATTACTCTTAGTGGAAGGAAATAATGGAAGACTTCATTCAAGCTGAAGACTATGAACTATGGATGAGGCTTACTGATGGACCTTTAATGCCTACAATCAAGGACAGTGAAGGAATGGACATTCCTAAACCTAAGGCTCAATATGGAAAAGATGACTACAAGATGCTAGGAAAGAATCACAAGGCTTAATGCATTTTCGTATGTGAACTCAGACCTTACAAGTTCAACCGCATCTCTAGATGTACCACTGGTAAGCAAATATGGGATACACTTCTAAATGCACATGAAGGTACTACCCAAGTTCAACAGTTCAGAATCGCTAGACTATGCACTGAATATGATTCCTTCAAGATGAAAAATAGAGAGTCACTTCAGGATATGATCACTAGATTCACCAGAGTGGTCAACAAATTAACGTCCTTAGAGAAAATATACGCTACAGAGGAACATGTAGATAAGGTTCTTCGAACTCTACCCAAATCATGGAAATCAAAGTTACTGCAATAAGAGAGGCCAAAGACTTAATAAATATGACCTTAGATTAGCTTGTAGGAAATCTAAAAAAATATCACATGAATGTCAAAAGTGCCAAAAGAAGTGAAGGAAATAAAGATAAGAGACTTGATCTCAAGGAAACTGATGAGAATGATTAATCTAATCTAGATGATGATGATATAACCTTGATAAGTAGAAATTTCAAGAAACTCTTCAAGAAAGGCATGAACTATGGAAAGAAACCTTCTCCTACCAAGAAGAATAGCACATAAAAGGGTCAGAATGGAGGATGTTATAAATGTGGTGAAACTGATGATCAAGTCAAGGACTGTCCTATGTGGAAAGTTGAGTGGGAAGAATAAAGGGTAGAAAAGGAGAAAAGAGAACTGGGAAACAAAGGAAAAAATAATGAAAAAGAAAATAATCAAGCCTTGTATGCTAGGCAGGAACAAGTACATATAACTCTGAGGAGAACCTGAATCTGATTCCGACACTGAGGAAGAGAAGGTAAACATTTATGATCTCTAAGATAAACCAGAGAAGAAATTATCCTCTTTAATAATCACTCTCATAAGTACCATACAAGAACTGAACACTGACAAGAATCAGTTGGTAGCTTCTATGACTAGTTTAAAGTTTGAGTACATTGATCTTGTAAAACTCAATACTTAGTTAAAAGAAAAGAACAAAGATCTTCTTGAAAGGACTTATCAACTTGATTCTTGTAACCTTTCCCTCAAAAATAAAATATTAAAATTAAGTGTCATTAGTAAGGAAAAATATAAGGAGAGTGATCAACCCCTGCATGAAAAAGATGTCAAAAGACTTAAAAACGTATTATTCTCAGAAAAGGAAAACTCTAGGAGAATGAATCTTGAATTAGCTAGAATCAACTATTAGCTTGAACAAGCAAATAAATGGACTAAGTTTTACATGATTGTAACCCATCTAGGAACTAAGCATGTAACATAAAAGCTAGAATATGTTTTGATAATCAATCTATGAATAGGAATCCTGCATTCTGCACACTTTGTGCTGACATGGGTCACTGTAGAAACACATGTCCTACAACCAAAATCAATACTACAGAAAAAATTAAAACTAACACATACCAAAGGAACAGGTATGTACTAAAGAATACAAAATTACCTAACTGTATAAACAAGGACCTTATTGATCCTTTTGATCAAAATAAAGGACCCAAGTTAATTTGGGTTCCAAAATCTAACTCTTGAATTGTTTAGGAAAAGGTGAGGGGAAGCAAGAAATATTGGCATATGGACAATACTTGCTCAAGGCACATGACTGGAGATATATCAATATTCCTCTCACTTGAAGAAAGAAAACCTGGAATGGTATCATTTGGCAGTGGACAAAAAGGTCAGATTAAAGGCATTTGAAAAATAGGTAAGACTAGTGAACACTCAACTGAAAATGTGTATCATGTTGGAGTCTTGAATCATAACTTGCTCAGCATATCACAACTTTGTGATAAAGGAAACAAGTTAATTTCCTCTTCCATAGGAGTTGAAGTAATAAAACTCGAAACAAAGAAAATTGTCTTAATAGGACAAAGATATAAGCATGTATATATTATAGATACTACAAAGGTACCTGCTGAAAATCTTATAAGTTTAAGTGTAATGGATAGAGATCCTTCACTATGGCATAAAGGTCAAGGTCATGCTAGTCACGTACAATTAATTAAACAAACTTATTTCTAAAGATTTAGTAATAGGACTTCCTAAAACTAAGTTAAAAGATGAAAGGTTTTGTGAAGCATGTACTCGAAGAAAAAAACTAAAATCATCCTTTAAATCTAAACAGATTATAAGATCAACCAGATCCTTAGAACTGGTACACATGGATCTATGTGGTGGGTTAGAAGTAGAGGTGGGCAATTATGTGTTTGTAATAGTAGATGTTTACTAAGGTACACTTGAACACTTGAACACTTTTTATTGCTTCAAAGGGTGATGCATTTGAAGCCTTTTATTCATTAATAAGAAACTTGACAAACAAGTGGTAGCTATCAGATCCATGGAACTAAATTTGAGAACTCTAACTTTGTTCAATATTTTGAATCTAATGTGGTGGACCATAATTTCTATACTCCTAGGACTCAATATAATGGAATAGAAAAAATGGAAAAATAGAACACTTGAAAAAATGGCTAGAACTATGATGATTGCTAGAACTAATCAATTTTGGGCTTAAGCCATGAATAATGCATGATATACTATAAATAGGTGTATGTCTAGATCTATGCTAGATAAAACTCCCTATGAATTACTAAAAGGCAGAAAGCCTAGCATATCTCACCTAAGAACCTTCAAGTGTAAATGGTTAATTCGTAATAATGGAAATAATCTGTTAGGAAAGTTTGATGCTAGAAGTGATGAAGGAATTTTTTTATGATATTCTTCATATAGAAAAGCTTTTAAGGTACTATACAAAAGATTAATGTCTGTAGAAGAGAGAGTACATGTAGTATTTGATGAAACAAATCTTATAGCTAACCAAAGTCTTCAGGATGAACCATTAAGATTATATGCCGAGAATGAACATGAATAAGTAAACAAACAAGGTTCTTCACCTACTAATGATGTAAACAATGCTCTATCTTTTGGTGAAAATGAAGAAAACTCAAAAGAAACATTAGAGCAAAATCAAAGAAGGTTGATTGATAAACATGACTCAGAACAACACGAGTTGTTAGTAAAGGACTACCAGTACCAAAGATCACATCCAATAGATAATATACTCACCAATCTTATATCCGGCATAACCACCAGATCAGGACTAAAAATCATTGTGCTTTCAATGTATTCCTTTCTATGATGGAACCAAAGAAAATTAGTAAAGCCTTAGAAGATACTGACTGGTTTATAGATTTGGAGGAGGAATTGAATCAATTTTAAAGAAGTAAAGTCTGGCACCCAGCGTCAAGATCCCCAAACATAACTATTATTGGAACTAAGTGGTTGTTTAGAACCAAGTTGGATGAACTTGGTACCATAACAGGAAAAACAGTAATATTGGTGGTCCAAGGTTACAATCAAGACGATGACATAAATTATGATGAAAATTTTGCTCCATTGGCAAGATTAGAGGCAATAAGACTACTTATAACATTTTTTGTCCACATGGAATTCACATTCTATCAGATGGATGTTAAACAACCACCTATAGTTGAAAATAATGACTATCTTGAACATGTCTATAAGCTTGACAAAGCTCTCTATTGGTTAAATCAAGCTCCTAGGGCATGGTAAGATAGATTGTAAAAACTTTATCTTAGGTCATGGGTACACAAGAGGCAAAACTGACAACACTCTTTTTCTTGAGAATAAAGGAAATGACTTGCTAATCATACAGGTATACATGGACGACTTCATCTTGGGAGCCACAAATAAACCACTCACAGATTAATTTGCATTTCTAATGAGCAATGAGTTTGAAATGAGCATGATTGGAGACCTAAACTATTCCCCAGGACTTCAAATCAAGGAAACATCCTCAGGTACCCTAATTCAGCAACATAAGTATGCCAAATAAATGCTCATAAGGTTCAAAATGGAGGATGCAAAACCAATCAATACTCTAATTACCACAACTACCAAGTCAAATCTCGAGGGAATAGGTTCAATCGTCAATCAAAAGCTCTATAGAGGAATGATTGGGTCACTTATGTATCTTATAGCTAGCAGGACAGACATTGTGTTTAGTGTGGGGTCATGTTCTTGATTTCAAGCTTATCCTAAGGAACCTTATTTATAAGTTGTTAAAATGATTCTACGCTACCTAAAGGGAACCAAGAACTTGGGACTCTAGTAACCAAAAGGAAGCAATTTTGAACTAGTAGTATAGGTTGATGCAAACTATGCAGGAAACTTATTTGATAGGAAGAGTATTGCATGTATGGCTCACTTCTTAGGGTCATGTCTGATCTCTTGGGCAACAAAGAAACAAAATAGTGTAGCTTTATCTATTGTCGAAGCTGAATATGTTGTTGCATCATGTTGTGCTCAACTTCTATGGATCAAACAACAACTCAAAGACTTTGGGTTGAACACTAGATGTGCTCCATTTTTTTGTGACAATACTAGTGCAATAAACATAGCCAAAACCCCAGTTCAACATAAAAGAATAAAAGACACTGACATTCCACATCATTTTTTAAGGGACAATGTAGAAAAGGGTTGGTTTCCATGAATTTTGCACTACTGAAAACCAAATTGCACATATCTTCCCCAAGGCATTAGCAAGAGAACACTTTGAAAGGAACAAAGTCGAACTAGGGATGATTAAAATTGCCTAAGCCACCCTCCACGACTTCTAAAGAATATTATGCATAAGGCACAAAAAATCGGATAAAATTGTATAATCCCTATACTAATTTTAAAACATTTGAGAAACTATAACTAAGTAGCTTTTTTCATGTGAAACAATACATAAATATCGAAAAATGGGATCTGGCATGCAACACCCCATATCCAAAAATAGACCTCAAATACGGATTTCCAGAAGTTGCAGGTGCAACACACTGTTGTCACCAAAGGACCGTAGGGTGACCCACGACCCGTACTGGTGGTCCGTGGTTTGCATCTGCAACCCTCCCCAGACTCAGCCCAAAGTTTTGTCTAAGAGTCAACCCACGACCAGACCCATGGGCCGTAGGTCACACCACGGATCTTGGTCCGCATTCGTGGATCAGACCTTAGATTTCCAGCCTCCAGTCACAGCTGACGATTGACCAGCACGGACCATCAGTCAATCGACGATCCGTCGATCCCGTTCATCGGTGACCCCGACAACAGTTAAGTCAGGGGTCTTTTGGTCTTTTCCTTATGCGTTGGACCCCTAAACTACATCATTTAGACCCTAAACTACGTGGTTTAGGTCAGGTTTTAGCCTAGAAACGTACCTAGAAGTCAGATCATTTACCAAAACATAGAAACTTAGAACGTAAAGAGGAGAAAGAGGTGACAAAATGATTCAGAAGAACATAGCAAGGTCCCATCAGTTCCAGCCCCAAAATCAAAAGATTTCTCCATGAATTTTGTCACCAGGTATGTGGGATTTCACTAGTGGTTTCCTTTCACCCATTGGGTCCCTAGATTTCAGTCAGAATCTTGATCCCTTTCATATTACTTAGACTTAGGATTTTTTGATTGTTAGAAATTGTTGGATTTTAGCTATTAGAATGATCCAAATCATATTATCATGTTGTAGTATCATTTTTGCCCATATTCATGCATAAACTCAGAACCCTAGCTATGTAGTTCTTTTAATTCATGAATTACACATGCTAGGTTAGTTAAATTTAGATATATATATATATATATATAAACATGCTTTAGTCTTCGAATGCATCATTATCAGTATATTAATGTTGCATTCTCAGTTTGCATGACAATATTTTGAGCTATCCAGTATTACAACATTTCAGTAATTAAGTGTTAAATTACTTAATCAATTGGGAGAAGCTTAATACCGAGTGGATGAGGGTCAGTCACCCTCAAGTCCCAGAACTACGTGCCCCGTAGGTCGTAAGTCCTCTCTGTGGGAATCATTTTAGTTATCACTCCAGTATGCCTCTATACCTCTGGCAGGGTATATTGGGTTCTATCGATGGGGAATATACATCGAACTCCACATTTAGCTCATGTGGTTTTATGTTGATTATTAGTAGATCCCTTACAATCAGATTCTCTTGCATTAACCATGTTATCAGTTTTATTTCAGATTTCAGTTTTAGCATGTTATAAACTTGGTCATTGCATTTAGTTAGTCATGTTCAGTATTTTTCAATATCCTTATCATGTTCAGATTATATCATTGCTTTGTTAATTGTTCATTTATGTTATTATTCAGTTTTATTCTATCATACATGTTCTTTCAAGTACTGACACATACTCTGCGCTACATCCTCTTGTGATGTAGGTTCAGGTCCTCAGCATTCAGATCACACATAGATTGGTTCCCGATATTCAGTTCTGCAGCATTAGTGGTGAGTCTTATTCTTCGAGGACTAGTGACATGATTATCTTTCTTGCTTTTAGCTTTAGTTTCAGTTTTTCTAGATTTAGCTAGGGCATGTTCCAGCATTTATAGTCAGTAGAGGCTTTATTTCAGACATAGTTAGTTCCAGCTTTAGTCTTAGAGTTTGACTTCTTATTTGTATTCAAACTCTTAGTTTTCTTATATTTAGATTTAGTATATGGGTATTCCCCATCATTTCAATTTTTCACATGATTTAGGTTCCACATAGTATTTATTGTTTTAGTTTATCTTTAAGTATGCTTATGATATGTCAGCAGGGTTAGCTTGGGGTCATTCGTGACCCTAGGTCTCGTGTTCGCAACTAGGGGAAAGCCTCGGGGTGTGACAAACTTGGTATCAGAGCATTAGTTTTAACTGTCCTAGGATATTTGAAAAGTCGTACTAAGTAGAGTCCTTTTCATAGGTGTGAAGTGCACCACATCTAATTAGGAAAACTTCAAGTTCTTTATTACTCTTATTGTGCATAAGGTATGATCTAATTCCTCATGCTAATCCTTTGTTATGCGCTTTCAAATCATGCCTCCTCATAGAGCTTACCCTAGGAATCCTAATGCACACAATGCTAACGCAGCTCCTCCAGTCCCATATCAGGAAGTTTTGAATGTTTAGTTTAGGAACACTATCTAGTTGTTGGCTCAAAGTGTGACCAACCAGAACAATTAATAGGTTCTAGTTCTGGTAAATGCTAATGTTGGGTCAGCCATAGGTAAAGTTTGGGATTTTGTTAGGATGAATCCGCCTGAGTTCTTAGGATTGCAGATTGGTGAAGATCCCAAAACTTCATTGATGAGGTCAAGAAGATCTTTGGAGTGATGCAGGTAACTAGGAATTCTCGGGTTAAGTTGGCATCTTACCAGCTTAAGGATGTAGCTCATATCTGGTATACTCAGTGGAAAGAGAACAGGGGTACAAATACAGCTCCTATAACTTGGGAATACTTTTGTGAGACCTTTTTGGATAGGCTCTTCCCAAGAGTGTTGAGGGAGGCAAAAGCATAAGAGTTTATGAATTTGAGGCAGGGTTCTATGATGGTCCAATAGTATGGACTCAAGTTCACCTAACTCTCCAAATATGCTCCTAACATGGTTGTTTATTCCAAATCTCAAATGAACAAGTTCATGTATGGGGTATCCAATCTTGTGAAAATATAGTGTAGGAATGATATATTACTTGAAACTATGAACATCTCTAGGCTCATGACTCATGCTTAGCAGTTTGAGGGTGATAAGCTTAGGGAACAGGCCAAGGAGAATAAGAAGGGTAGGACAGGCAATTATGACTATTCTCAACATAAATTGGGTGGTGGAAATCGCTCGCAGTTTCAACAGAAGTCTTCAACTCCAGCACCTTCATCAGCTATTGTTCCATCCTCCAAGTTCCTAAATAATCAGAAAGGTAGGGCATCATGCTCTAAGACTCAAGGTAGTATTTCAGGCACCAGAACCTACCCTACTTGTCCAAAGTTTGGTAAGAACCATCCGAGCGAGTGTCTTTCAGTAAAGGAAGGACGTTTTGGGTATGGTCAGTCTGGTTGGTAACAAGTTGAAAGATTGTCCTTCTAAACAAGGTCAGGGAGGAAACAATGGTAGAGCTCTGTACACAACTTCAGCAGCACCAGCAGGTCGCCCAACTCAGTAGGGTAACTCATCTGGTATAGGTAGCGATCAGCACCAAAATAGGTTGTACGCTCTCCAGGCTCGCTAGGATCAGGAAGATTCTCCTAATGTAGTCACTGGTACGTTACAAGTCTTTTATCTTGATGTTTATGCATTGTTAGATCCAGGGGCTACTCTTTCCTTTGTAACTCCTTATATAGCAATCAGATTCAGTGTTAGTCTGGAAACTCTTTCAGAACCCTTCTCAGTCTTTACTCTAGTCGGCGACCCAGTTATAGCTAGATAGGTATACAGAAATTTCCCTATCACAGTCTCCTAGAAAGTCACCTTAGCAGATCTTGTAGAGTAAAAATGGTAGACTTCGATAGCATTCTAGGCATGGATTGGTTACATTCCTGTTATACCTCAGTCGATTGTAAAACTAGGATTGTTCGTTTTTCGTTTCTAGACGAACCAATCTTAGAATGAAAGGGTAGTAGCTTAGCACCTATGGGTCGATTCATTTCTTACCTTAAGGCTAGAAAATTAATCTCTAAGGGTTATCAATATCATCTAGTTCGGGTTAAGGATACAAGCTCCGAAACCCCAACTCTTGAGTCAGTTCCAGTAGTTAATGAGTTCCCAAAAGTGTTACCAGAAGATCTTCCCGGAGTTCCTCCCGAAAGCGAAATCAACTTTGGAATTGATCTCCTTCTAGATACCTAGCCTATTTCTAGTCCTCCTTACAGAATGGCTCCAGCTGAGCTTAAGGAATTGAAAGAGCAGTTGAAAGACCTTCTAGATAAGTGCTTCATCAAACCTAGTATTTCCTCATGGGGTGCACAAGTGTTGTTCGTGAAGAAAAGATGGTTCTCTCAGAATGTGCATCAATTATAGGCAGTTGAACAAAGTCACCATAAATAATAAGTGCTCCATCCCCAAGATTGATGACTTGTTTGACCAATTTTAGTGTGCTAGTCATTTCTTAAAGATAAATCTCAGATTCGATTATCATCAGCTCAGAGTCAGAGATAGTGACATTCCAAAGACAACTTTCAGAACTCGGTGTGGTCATTATGAATTTTTAGTTATGCCATTTTAACTAACCAATGCTCCTGCAGCTTCTATGGACTTGATGAACATAGTGTTCAAGCAGTATTTGGACCTGTTCGTTATCGTCTTTGTTGATGATATCCGCAGTTACTCTAGGAATGAGGAAGAACATTCGAGTCATTTGAGGGTTGTTCTGCAAACTCTCAAAGATTGCCAGTTATTCTCTCAGTTCAACAAATGTGAGTTTTGGTTGCAGTCAGTCACTTTACTTGGTCATATTGTGTCAAGCGAAGGGATTTCAGTGGATTCTAAGAAAATAGAAGCAGTGAAACAATGGCCCAGACCTACCTCTCCTATAGATATCAGAAGTTTCTTGGGTCTAGCAGGTTATTAGAGAAGGTTTGTGGAAGGGTTTTCGTCCATAGCCTCCCCATTGACTAAGTTGACTCAGAAGAAGGTCAAATTTCAGTGGTTAGATGATTGTGAGAAAAGTTTTACAGAACTGAAATCTAGGTTGACTACAACTCCTGTTTTGACTCTACCAGAGGGTTCAGACGATTATGTTATCTACTGTGATGCATCCAGAGTCAACCATGCTGTGTGTTGATGTAGCGAGGTAAGGTTATAGCTTATACCTTCCACGTGTCACTATAAAATCTGTAACCATCATACTCAAACTTCACAGTCATTTTTAAAAAGTTGATAACCATCACATCATTATGGAAGCCTACTACAACTTTATTCTAGGTGAAACACTTCACATTCTTGGACTTCTCATATAACCCACCAATCCGGCTTCCACTACCACTTAATACACACATCCCTAACTACAATCTCACACCCTCTTCTAGTAAACTAAACCACCACACTCCTTTTACCATGAAAACTCCATCAAATAAAAATTCCTCAACCCCCCCCCCCCCCAAACCCATCACTAATACAATATCCTCACTCTCTATTTCCTCTCAACAAGTTTTAACAATTATACCATTCGAGGAATAGGTTTTCACATCTATTCTACTCGAAATTGTGTTTGTTAATTCCACTAGTATATATCATCTCGATATTTATCCACACAGTACAACTCCATCTCAAGGGGATCTATGGTTCTCTTGGAAATTGAGGGAGTTTAGAAGGATTCACCTACTAAGGGGGAATACACTAGCACCCTATGACTGAACTTTGTTCACCCGCTAGGCTCAAAATCGGTACATCTAGTAAGGGAGAATCCTTCTCTGTATTAGCACAAGCTCAGGAATTTAATATAAGTTCGAAGGATACTATGCACATTGGCATTTGGTCCCTAAACGACTATGGTCAATATTACAGAAGGCTGCTAGCAAGCTTGTGGTGGTGCCAACAGATGAACCTCAGGAGACTCCTCCTACTACGTTGTTATGGTTATCCCTGTTTTATTACCCACTTGGTCAAAATAGTTCTTGATGAAGGTCTTCTCACATTTTAAATCAACAAATCTAGTTCCTAAAAAACCTCATTTATCCCTCTCACTGACCCAATAAAAACAGTTGATGAGCTATCATGGGATAATAAGGGTAAAAGTCTGGCTTCCTCTAGTCATACTGTAAAATGGGCTTCTCGACCTACTTTTTGCAAATGTACTATCCACACCGATTTAATCGATGAGTCTACTAACTCTGGTAGTCATGAGAGTGTTTTTTCTACTTCTAAATCTCTAGGGGGTGAATCACAAAGGGAAATGAAGAGTGATGAATTTGGTGTTGAGTTAAGTGATGATATTGAGGATACCCTAGATGTCATGAATTCTTGGTTAGTACATTTTAAGCAACACACTGTTCTCCATGGTAGGGTTATTATTGGATTTGGGGGTCCTAAGATATGTACTCTTCTAGATCTTCTAGAGGCACACGATTGGACTAACCTATTCCTTCAGAGCAATATATGTCGCGGTATGGGAAGAGAAAAAACTCGGCTATTTTACATCAATGCGTCTAGCTCATCTACCTATATAACTCGGTTAGTTTACATAGTGACATCAACCTATGTTAACATTCCATAAGCTACCGTTTGATATTGTTCATAGGATTATCTTGTTGTGACGACAAAAATGTACTGAGGCAAATATAATGGATCTAACACTTATGGAGATGCTTGTTTCTAGGGTTCTATTAATTTGCATGATCTTATCTTGCGCCATATGCATCACATTTGTGTTTAGGACAAAACTCATCATGTTTTGGGATACAGTTTCAGGTTGGGAATGATTAATTTTTTATCACTTTGGGGTTCCAGTTAAGATGTGGAAGTATTAGATTACTAAGGATGTTTTGGGTATGGTAAACCAGGCTGCAGTTCTTGCTCCTCCTAGGGGTGGGGGGGTTAATGCACCACTTTGGAGGCTTTGGGCATCATTGGCTGCTAAGGATGCAGAGATTACTGCACTCAGGGCGTCTCATTTGGCATCAATGAATCAGTTGCATATCTCTTATTGTCTTAAACATTCTGGTTTGGAGGAAGAGAATGCACGTCTGAAGGCTGACGCTGGTTTATTGAAGGTTGGCCTTGCTTTAGATCAAGAAGCTCTATTAGATGAAAAATCCACACACACTGTTAATCTCAGAGGCCTTCATGACTTGCAAATTTTCCCTTACCTCTCCTTCTGCATACACTCCTCCCTAGCCTTACCATTCCATGTGTTCGTAGTGTATCTTCTTTTGTTTTTATTCTTTTGTGTTTTTTTTTTGTGTCAGTGAAAGTGGTGGCGTATACACTCTGGAAAAAGGATCTATTGGCCCTATTTTTTTGCTTTATGCAGTTGCCTGTTAATGTACATGGTTTTAGTTCCAATTGTTTTAGCCTTGATAGTGTTGGTGATTTCTTTGCAACCTGAGTATTAATTAGTTATATGCTTTGTTGATATATTTTTATGATATCAAAAGGGGAATGGTGTTATGTATGATTATTTCCTAGTCTTCTAACATGTTACTTCGAGTTCTATGTTTGTGTAACGTCCTTCAGCAGGTTGAAAAGCACACACAGATTCATAGATTTATCATCTTCAAAAAGTGGGAATTTGTTAGACTAGAGATAGATTTTGACAAGTGACAGGTGCAAAGAACAAGTCCACAAATATGATCACTGAAGACTAAATCCCTACTGGCATAAAGAGAAATAATAATGTTTAGGTTGTGGAAATAATATAGTACTCCAAGTCCCATGACGAAAAGGAACCACCTCAACATATATGGGACTTGGAATACTTGTAGTGGTTCCAGATAAGATAACCCATAAACGATCCTTAGAAGAATTATGGAGGTCATGATTCCAACACACATCTTAATATTCATATGTGTATTCAGATTCAGACTTCTTAATCTTAATGAAAATAAACGAGTCGTTGTACATAATTAGTCTTCTTAACTATCCAAAGTTGTAGAAAGTTTAAACTTATGGTTTATTGTAATACCTTTTGTCGTTTTGCTTGTGATGGGCTTTGCACAATATCATTTTATTGAAGGGAGGTCCGGACATCTTCCTTAGCAGGTTACTTAAGTATGCATAGAGAAAAATATGGCGAAAATAACAGTTTCTTCCGAAATTGATTTATGAACACGTTTAGATGTAGAAGATACACCAATCCCAAGATTGCCATCCATGTTATCTATAGTTGCTCCAGGTTTGGAAGCTTCCTCTATATGAAGTTCAACATTTGGGAATTAAATTTATGTTACGTAGGCATTTAGAGAAAAATTGAACGACACTTTAAAAAGTAATGTTTTGAAAACTAACTAAAAAATCAATCAAATGTGTAAACAATAATTGTTTTGATAAAAAAAGGAAAAACAAATCATGTACAAAAATGGGACACAATACTTGCTGATATTAAATATAAGATACGCCTCTTCTACATCTATACCCCCCCCCCCCGGCCCCCCTCATTTGCTAACATACACCATCCAAAAAAGATAAAAATAGAAACTAATATAACTTTATAAGCATAATTTCCAATTGATTACCATTGATGTCTTTTTGTTGTTCTTTGTTAAGCATTGTTTTCTCAACAAAGTCGTATAGATCATTTTTCTTTTTTGTGTTAGTGTCTTCATCAGATCTTTTGTTCAGCATTAGATTTTCTCCCTTTTCTCCTTCATTTTTTACATCAAACTTTTGGTTTTGCACCATCTTCGTGGGAGATTTTCTTCCCTTTTCAATTTTCATTCCAAAGATCTGCAGAATCAAACAAAATACAAGATCAATCGAGGTATATATTTTAATAAGAATTCATGCTTACTTAAAAGTAAAACATTTTCCTTATAGTACTAATGGATTTAAAGTTTACAAGCAAAGTCTTAAAATAGGAACAAACCATTCAATTAATTAGGAGCAGAACTACTATGTGAACCTTTCTCCTTATAATAATAATAAAAAAGTTAGAGCATATTATGTATGAAACTCCTTTAATAATTCAAGAAAACATGGAAAAAGAATAAATGGACTTTGTTTTTGTTTTTAGAAAAATTACAATAGGATAACAATTTTATTTTCTAGTACAAGTACAAATTAGTGAAATAAAAATTTCAATTATAATTGTTTTGCCTATGCCAAACATAGATTGAGCATTTAGTCATACAAATATGGAAATATCCCATAAAACATTAAACCTAGTTTTCAGTTCATTAATTCGAAATCTAGTGAATATAAACAAAATAATTCCACCTTGAAGGCAAGGAATGTGTCTTTGTGAGGAGTTTTGGGCTAAAAACATCTCTGGCCTATAGGCTAAACATAGGTAGGTTACATCCATGTGATATATTAATGAACGAAAAACATATTTTTACTATCCAAAAAGTTACAATATTCATCCCTCCATTAGTTCACTAACAATTATAGTCAAAACAAACTTTTTTCAAAGATCTTTCTGTTATGTTATTTTCATTCATGCATTTTCTACAAAAAATCCTGAGTTATCCAACATCCTCCCCAGTTGTACTAAAACCCAAATAAAAATTAATGAATCCTTTTCTTCATTGTTTCTCTTCTTGTTCGTGGAACTAGCTAGATTGTTTTCTTCAATTTTGTGAAGAATTTGGAAAACAACTGATAAATAGAATGGTTTTGGTGAAGTCGGTGTTGAATTTTATCTTACCACCAGCAAGTATGGTGATGTCAGCATGTGCACGACCAAATTCTTTTCAGGAAAACATGAGAATTGTTTTAGGACGAACTTTCTTTGGTGAAGATATAAGGATGAAGTTGTTAGTATCACTAGAACCTCTTTTAGAATTGCATAGATAATTCAAAACTTTAAGCAAAGGTTACACTACCTTTTCACAATTATGATTTTGTATACTCATCGATTGAAAACTTGTTCGTTGAATTTTAATCTATGTTGAACAAATATTTTTATATATTGATTTAGTAAATATGAATCCACCAACCTCTAGGAATTGAAGAAACACAAGTTTGCGAAAATGACGGGATCGTTTCAAACAAATATCACTATTCAAATTTCAATCTTAGGATTCTCCATGTTTTGAGAGAAGGGGTGAGAAGGTTGTTTGATATATAATTCATCAGGCTAAGAATTGTTGGTATTTTCTTTTAAAATGGGGCAACAAAAGGAATTGGTTGAAATACTCTCAATAATTTTGTTAAACATAGAAGGGATTTAAATAGCCAATTTGAGCACATAATATGCATAAAATTTGCAATTCAAATATTTTAAAAAAAAAACTAGAATTCTCAACAACTAAAACAACCTTATAGAAATTTAAATTTCAAATTTATCCTAAACCTAGACAATTTATTTTATTAATATTATTATAGTATCTAAAGTAAAATTCAACACTTCTCCTTTGCTTTAGTTATTACAATTGACAAAATGCTCCTCTTTAATTTCTACTCTGACAGTTGCTGTTGAATTATGTTCATTGTTATTTAAATTTAAAATTTTCTTCTTTTTCTTCTTTTGGCCTTGTGCTTAAAAAATGTCTTCAATAACCTTGTTGTGTCAAAAATCTCTTTTGAAAGTATGTTACTCTGACTTTTTGTAGGATTTGCAAAATGTAGTTGTAAGGATTTTTTTTCCATCACAACATCACATACCACATAAGTTTCAAATTATGGTTTTATTATCACCAACCAAATTGGATAGTTATGTCTGTTCAAAAAGAGACTTTTGTTTGCCATTTTATAGGGTAAAATAGTGGTTGAAAATTGCTTGTGCGTTGAAAAAAAAACATGAGCTGAAAATAGGGTTGAAATGGGCTGAAAAATAGCTCTTTTGGGTTAAAAGTAGCCCTGGCGAGTTAAAATGGATAGCCCTTACTAGTTAAAAGTGATATGATAGTTATTTGGAAAAACTCACAGATCCCATAAGATAAAAAAAATTCTTGATGCTATTTTTGGTGTTTTTAAAAACTGGGGAGCAAAAAGAATTGATTGAAATACTCTCAATAGTTTTATTAAGCATAGGAGGGGTTTAAACAACCAATTTGACCACATAGTATGCAGAAAATCTACAATTCAAAATTCAAAAAGCTAGAATTTCTCAACAACTAATACAACCTAATAAATAATAAAATTTCAAATTTATTTTAAACCTAGACAATTTATTATATTAAAAATTACTGTAGTAACTAAAGTAAAATTCAACAAGAATACTTGGATAAATTAACTTGAATCAGTCAGATGAATGTAGACCTAAGAGTTAATACAATAATAAGTGTTGAAAGATGAAAGAAATTTCTAAACATTTAGTAGACATTAATCAAAAGAAATGAAATCTAAGCATTCTCAACTTGTTCATAGGACAAAATTTAACAAGGAGAAACCAAAGTGTCCTATCATGTTATCCTTTCATCACTAGATGATTTACAATGCAGTTTTTATATCTTTATTTGTATTTATTAGAATATATATTTTCTTGTTAAGTTAAAATTAATCAACTAATGGAAGGTAAATTTTTTTTATGAATGTTAAAATAATAAATTTTCATGAATAATTTCTTATTTCAACTTTAAATTTGAGGCTACTAAGTTTTTGTATAGTATGATGATGATGATGATGATTAACATAAGATTGTTTCTTACATATATCAAGAGAGTTTTTCCCTACTATCAAATGAGAGATAAAAGAAATAAATTAAAAATGATTTCAAATTCATGATAGGAGAAATAAACAATCATTTTTCTAAAGCAAATAACATTTGTTAGGTTAAAGTGTAGAAGAAAAAGTGAATAAAAAGGCGAAATATCAAAAAAAATAATTAAATTTTGAAAGTATCTAACTCACCATGACATAATCGTTGTCTTTCATTGTCAGAGCAAAATGAGACTGGATTCAACGTATCTCTCATCTCAACCTGAATTAAATGAAGGAACAATCAGTTTAGGAAAAAATGGCTAATAGAATGATAGAAAAATCCAGAAAATTTTAGAAAAAAGACAAGAAAAATCTATGCTTTATCAGAACATGAATGGATTTTAGAGAAAAAAATCATCACGAAACAACACAAACAAAGAGAAGAAACAAAGAAAAGATAAATAGAATGTGGATGTATCAAAACTCACTTTCTTTGTAATTTTGGTGAAGAATTTGGTGTTTGTTAGGCTTTAAATATATATATATACATACACAAACACACTTTAGATTTGGTGTTTTTTGTAATCTACTTTAGATTTTGAGTTCTACTTCTAGAGAGTCGTGATTATTGAGAATAGAGTACACATTTTTTGTTTTAAGCTTTATGTTTTTTCCTTTTTTTAGTTTCATTCTTTATTTATTAATAAAATCTAATTTGAATCCTTACTATATATGAATAAGTATACATAAGATATAGTAACTTGATAAATGTCCTTTTGATCACTTTACTTGTGAATATATAAAATTCTTTAATTTATTTATATTTAGGGTGATATACTTCTAAGAGTAATTCAAATATAATACATATCTTACAAAAAGAAACCAAATCAGACATGTTAATTGATTGAGAATTGAATATATCGTGTCACATACATCAAAGACGGTTGAGAATCTTACGGAAAATACCTTCTCTACGGGTACTTGTATGAAATTCACCAAAGCTTGAGGTGTGTCAAACTCTATCCTTAAGAATATTTCACCCAGTATAGGTGTATCCCTAGGATTCAATAAGCTCTTCTAGAAGAAATTAGGAGCTAGAAACTAACAAAGATAGACAAAAGAATTTAGTAGAGATTTTATATATATAAAGAATTGATTTATAAAACATTAAGTGAAATGTCTAGAAGTCTAGCAGGAAATTAAAGAATTGTTACCTTCATTGTCAATGGAAAATAACACAAGGAGAAAGAGAACTTTAAACAAATGTTCCCATCTTTAATTTTTTTTAATCTTTTACAGAAAATTTCTGAAAATGAGAAGCATCAAGGTCTCTTATAAAAAAATAACAACAACAACAACAACAACAACAACAACAACAACAACAACAACAACAACAACAACAATAATAATAATAATAATAATAATAATAATAATAATAATAATAATAATAATAATAATAATAATAATAATAATAAAAAGGTTGTTTATAGAGTAAATATAGGACATATGTTTTCTCGTAATTTTAGTGAGAAGGTCAATTAAACATTCAATCCATAATAGACTTTTTACCACACAATTAATTCATTTTTCCATTTTATTTGTAGAATAATTACTTTTTTTTTCATTTTACATATACTAACAATTGCATTTATATTATAAATTAAATGGAGATGAGATGAAAATAAATACATGAAGATATGGCTCAAGGAGTTAGAAAAGTTGTCTATGGTTCAGTGAAACCTAATTAATTTAGTCAAAACCTTATTTATATAAAGAAATTCATCAATTAAAGAACAAATATTAAATTTTAAAATAATTAATTTATTTTGTTTGGACTAGTGATACTTTAATCTTTGACTTTTATTTAATATTAATAGTTTATTTAATTTTTGTCAAGGTAAAATTTTTTATCCACTTAGAATGTCATGTGGCTAAGGTTTTTTTTTAAATAAAAAAGAGATTATAGTATTACACACACCACTAAGGTGTGCTTCTCTTACTAATCTGTGATAGTTTAAGTATGAAATTGCACTCCAATAGTTTAGGTATGAAACTCAAGAAAGGGATTATTTTTTATATGGAGGAAAACATTTTTCAAAAATATTTTTCAACTTTTCCATATTCGCTAGGTAAGAATGTAACCAACATGGATTATAGTATAATGGTGAGATTGCTCTACATCGAGTGGGAAACCTAAAAAAGGGATTTGTAAGAATGATTTGGAAAGAAGGTTCCTTAAAGATGAAAAATAAAAAAGAAGAGAAAAACTCTTATAATGTATGCAGGTAAAACAAGATGCATTCCACATTGATTATGCCCTCTTCACCCTCCAACACACCTCATCCTCAGCTCATCCTTGTATCGCCCATCCACATCCCTACTCGGACCCAACCTCACTTCCATTAGTATTTATCTATATTATATACATATACATTAAGATAATATTTTTTCACATACCTATCGAATAAAAGAAAATAAGTAAGTAACCCACTTATTTTTGTTGGTTTGGAACACACTCAAAGAGGTAGAATGTAGTTCCAGAAGCTCCAAAATGCTATTCCATAATATAATAACAAAAGATACATAAGGTTAGAGGCTAATTAACTATATATATTTTCATTAAACGATAAAATTAAACACATAATTAAGAAAAATAGTAAATTATGGTAGATAATTATTAAAAAGACATGGCTTTATGCAATAGCATCGTTTGTATCTTCTCGAATAAGTGCACATTTTATCATCATGACGTGTCTGCTTGAATGTTCTGATCCATTTATGTCATGACCCAAGGTAGCACCTAGGGGTAACATGGCATACAAGACCCAGTGATGCTCTATACAAGCCACATAACTTTCATCTTACAAGATAATAAACATATAAGCTTTAAAAGACAGTTTCAACATATAAGACTTTATGAAAATGAAGCAGGAGTCTAAACATCGTCTCAAGGCCATCTAGTACATAAGAAGTGATCGGGATGAAGCCCGTACATCAAGTCCAAAAACTGAAATGAAATGACATATCAAAATAAAGGCTCGGTCCTCGAATGTATGAGGACTCGCCAATCCTCAAGTTTGTACTAACAATCCCTAGCCACGGAAGTTCGAACCATAAGCATCAGAGTCTACATTTTGATAAGAAATGTAGGCAAGAGTGTGTGTTAGTATAAAAATGCACTATGTATGATAGCCATGCATAAAACATATAAAATCATATTTACAAAGAGCTTTTCCTGACATGCAATGACCAAGCTAAAACATGATATAAAAGATTGAGAAACATAAGTCATAAAACATGGTAATTGCAAGCTAACATCTTTCAAACCTTTGTGAGATACTTCTAGAAGTAACCTTAGTTAATTATTGTGGGAGATTTACCTTTAACAGACATATAAGACCATGTGAGCTATCAACACAGAATCTAGTGTATGCCCCACACTGAAAAGGGGTGTCCTGCTTGCCAATGTAAGACCATGAACTCCTAGCTATTGTAGATCCAGTAGCTAATGTCTATCTAAGACAATCATCCTACGGGGGCACATAGGTATGGGATAAGGAGATTGCGACTAGAAACTCGACCTCTACTAACGACAAAGCTGCCGTCTCAATATCCTCTCTATGCTCAGCGTGAATCCCAAGGAATATTCATTTTCTTAACTTATCTTCATTATCCATGGAATGGCACGTCGTCCTACCAATCCAAGCTAAGTCATAGATCATCCATGGAAAGGTGCGATTTAGACTACCAATCCAAGCTAGGTTTCATGAGAATAGCTCCTTAACTTTGATTCATTATAGGTGAGAAAACCTTTAAACCTTATGACCCTTTGGGACCAACTCACGCCAATAATAAGGTCGTAATTAATGTCCATGAAAATTTTAGGCCAAAAACAAGCCAAAATCATATGTCACCAAAAAATCATGGACTATAGCACACGAAACACAATAAAAATTGGTTTTCCTACTTTGGCGCTCCTTTGAAAATTTAAATGTGTCAGTTTACCCCTCAGGATCAACGCACCCAATTAATAAGGTCGTAACAAACATCCATGAAAAAGTTTTACCAAAAACAAGCTGAGATCTTGTATCACCAAAAAACCATAGACTATAGAACACAAAAAATAATAAAAATTGGTTTTTCCTGCTTTGGGGATCGTTTGAACTTGAAAATGTGTTTGTTTGCCCCTTGGGAGAAACTCACAGCATTAATAAGGTAGTAATGGACGTCCATGAAAATATTCAGCAAAAAACAAGTCGGAATCATGTATCACCAAAAATTCATGGACTATAGCACACAAAAAATGGTAAATTTTGGTTTCCCCCTCTTAGGGGATCATTTGTACTTGAAATGCTTTTGTTTGTCCTTCGGGGACAACTAACGCCATTAATAAGGTCGTAATGGACGTCCATGAAATATTTTGGCAAAAAATAAGCCAAAATCTTTTATCACCAAGAATCCATGAACTTTAAAATACGTTAGGTTACACCTCTGGACCAACTCACACCATTAATAAGGTCGTAACTGATGTCCATAAAAGATTTCGGCCAAAAACAAGCCGGTATCACCAAAAATCCATAGACTATAGCATATAAAAAATAGTAAAATTTGGTTTGTCCCATTTTGGGCTCGTTTGATCTTGAAAATGTTTATGTTTGCCATTCAGGACCATCATACGTCATTAATAAGGTCATAACAGACGTCTATGAAAACTTTAGCCAAAAACAAGCTGGAAACTGTAACACCAAAAATCGATGGACTATAGCACACGAAAAATGGTAAAATTTGGTTTTTCACGCTTTAGGGATCATTTGAACTTGAAACTGCGTTAGTTTGCAGCTTGGGACCAACTCACGCCAATTATAAGGTTAACAAACTTCCATGAAAAAGTTTGTCAAAAAACATGCATGAATCATGTATCACCAAAAATCTATGGACTATAGCACATGCAAAATTGTAAAATTCGATTTTTCCCGCTTTGGGACTCGTTTGAACTTAAAAATGTGTATGCTTAACCCCGGGAAAAACTCATGCCATTAATAAGGTCATTAAAGACGTGCATGAAGAAATTTGGCAAAAAACAAGCCGAAATTCTATCACCAAATATCAATGGACTATATCACACAAAAAGCGGTAGGATTCGGTTTTTCTTTCTTTGGGGCTCGTTTGATCTTAAAAATGCATCTCTATGCCCATTTGGATAAACTCACGCAATTAATAAGGTCGTAACTAACGTCCATTAAAAAATTTGATAAAAAAAAGATGAAATCCTATATCTCCAAAAAACCATGGACTATAGCACAAGAAAAACGGTAAAATTTTGTTTTTCCCACTTTGGGGCTTGTTTGAACTTGAAAATGCATATGTATTCCCCTAGGACAAACTCACGCCATTAATAAAGTCAAAACGGACTACCATGAAAAATTTCAGCCAAAAACAAACCAAATCCTATATCACCAAAAATTCATGGACTATAGTAGACGAAATATGGTAAAATTTGGCTATACCCGTTTTGGGGCTCATTTGAACTTTAAAATGCGTTCATTTTCCCCTCGGGACAAACTCACACCATTCATAACGTTGTAATGGACGTCCATGAAAATGTTTGGTCAAAAACTTGCCGAAATCCTCTATCACAAAAAATCCAAGGATTATAGAACACGAAAAAAGGTAAAATTTGGTTTTTCCTGCTTTAGAGCTCGTTTGAACTTGAAAATGTGTTTGTTTGCCCATCATGATCAACTTACACCATTAATAAGGTTGTAACAGACGTCCATTAAAATTTTGGACAAAATTAAGTGGGAATCATGTATCACCAAAAATCCATGGACTATAGCACAAGAAAAATGGTAAAATTTGGTTTTTCCTGCTTTGAGGCTCGTTTGAACTTGAAAATGTGCATGTTTCCCCCTCGAGACCAACTAACGTCATTAATAAGGTCGTAATGGACCTCCATGAAATAGATCAGCAAAAAACAAGCTGGAATCCTTTATCAACAAACAATCATGGACTATAGCACGAAAAAATGTTAGAATTTGGTTTTTCATGCTTTGGGGCTCCTTTGAACTTGAAAATGCGTCAGTTTTCCCCTCGAGGGCAACTCACGCCATTCTTAAGGTCGTAACAGAGGTTCATGAATTTTTTTTCCAAAAACATGTCGGAATCCTGTATCACCAAAAATCCATGGACTATAGCACACGAAATATAGTAAAATTTAGTTTTTCTCGATTAGGGCTCGTTTGAACTTTAAAATATGTTTGTTTGCCTCTTGGAACAAACTAACACCATTCATAAGGTTGTAATAGACGTCCACGAAAAATATCTGTAAAAAACAAGCTGAAATCTTGTATCACCGAAAATCCATGGACTATAACACACGAAAAATGGTAAATTTTGGTTTTTTCCGCTTTGGGGCTCATTTGAACTTGAAAATGCATATGTTAGTCCCTCAATACCAACTCACTCCATTAATAAGGTCGTAACGCACATCAATAAAAAAATTTGACAAAAAACAAGCCGGAATCCTGGATCACAAAAAATCTATGGACTATAGCACATGAAAAACAGTAAAAATCTAGTTTTTCCTGATTTGTGTCTCGTTTGAACATGAAAAATCATCTATTTACCCCTCAGAACCAACTCACAACATTAATAAGGTCATAATAGAAGTCCATAAAAATGATACCCAAAAACAAGCCTAAATCTTGTATCCCCAAAACTCAATTGACTATATCACATGAAAATAGTAAAATTTGGTTTTTCTCGCTTTGGAGCTGGTTTGAATTTGAAAATGCTTCTTTTTCTCCTTGGGACCAACTCACACCATAAATAACGTCGCAACAGATGTCCATGAAATATATTGGCCAAGAACATGCCAGAATAACGTATCACCAAATATCCATGGACTATAGAACATGTAAATCGATAAAATTTTGTTTTCCCGCATTGGGGATCGTTTGAACTTAAAAATGTGTTTGTTTGCCCCTCAGGACCAACTCACACCATTAATATAGTCTTAATGCACGTCCATGGAAAATTATGTACAAAATCGAGCTAGGATCCTGTATCACCAAAAATCCATGGACTACACGAAAAATGGTAAAATTTGGTTTTTTCTGCTTTGGTGCTCGTTTGAACTGGAAAATGCATTTGTTTACCCCTCGGGACCAACTTATGCAATTAATAAGGTCGTAATGGATGTCCATGAAAACTTTTGGCCAAAAATAAGACATAATCCTTTAACACCAAATATCGATGGACTATAGCACTTGAAATATGGTTAATTTTGGTTTTTTTCGCTTTGAGGCTCGTTTGAACATGAAAATGCATCTGTTTGCCCTTGAGAACCAACTCATGCCATTAATAAGGTAGAAACGGATGTCTATAAATATTTTTGCCAAAAACATGTCGCAATCCTGTATCACCTAAAATACATGGACTATAGCACACGAAAAAGGGTAAAATTTGGTTTTTGCCTTCTTTGGGGCTCATTTGAACTTGAAAATGCATCCATTTTACCCTCGGGACCATCTCACGCCCTTAATAAGGTCATAAAGGCCGTATAATAAAAAAAATTACCAAAAAAAGCCAGAATCTTGTATCACCAAAAATCCATGGGCACACGAAAAATGGTAAAATTTGTGTTTTTCCGCTTTGGGGCTCATTTGAACTTTAAAATGTGTCTGCTTATCCCTCAGGACAACCTCATGCCATTAATAAGGTTGTAACGGATGTCAATGATTACTTTTAGCCAAAAACAAGCTGGAATCCTATAGCACCAAAAATCCAAGGACTATAGGAGATGAAAAATTCTAAATTTTGGATTTTCCTACTTAGGGACTCATTTGAACTTCCAAATGTGTTCGTTTACCCCTTGGGACAAACTTACACTATTAATTAGATTGTAAGAGATGTCGATGAAAAATTTCGGCCAAAAACAAGCCAGAATCATAAATCACCAAAAATTCATGGACAATAGCACACGAAAACAGTAAAATTTCATTTTCCCGCATTGGGCTCGTTTGAACTTAAAAATGCATCTGTTTGTGCCTAGGGACAAACTCACACTATTGATAAGGTCGTAACGAACGTCCATGAAAAAAGTTGGCCATAAACAAGTTGGGATCATGTATCCCCAAAAATCCATGATCTATAAAACATGAAAAATGGTAAAATTTGGTTTTTCCCGCTTTGGAATCGTTTGAACTTGAAAATGCGTCTGTTTGCTCCTTGGGACCAACTCACACCATCAATAAGGTTGTAAAGGACGTCCATGAAATTTTTTGGTAAAAAACAAGCAGGAATAATGTATCATCAAAATTCCATGGACTATAGCACACGAAACACAGTAAAATTTGGTTTTTCCCCCTTTGGCACTCCTAAGAACATTAAAATGCATTAGTTTTCCCCTCAAGACCAAATCAGGCCATTTATGAGTTCGTGATGGACCTTCATGCAAAATTTAAGCCAAAAACACACCGGAATCACATATCACCGAAAATCCATGGACTATAGCATATGAAAAATGGTAAAATTTTGTTTTTCCCGCTTTGCGGTTCGTTTGAACTTGAAAATGCATCTTTTTTTCCTCGAGACAAACTCACACCATTAATAAGGTTGTAGCAGATGTCCATGAATAATTTCAACAAAAAACAAGTCTGAATCCTTTATCACCAAAAATCCATGGACTATAGCACACGAAAAATAGTAAAATTTGGTTGTTCCCGCTTTGGGGTTCGTTAAAACTTGAAAATGTATATGTTTGCCCCTAGGAAACAACTAATGCAATAAACAAGGTTGTAATGGACGTCCATAAAAAAATTTGGCCACAAGTAAGCCGAAAACTTATACCATCAAAAATCTATGGATTATAAAACCCGAATACCATAAAAAAGTTGGAATCTTGTATCACCAAAAATCCATGGAATACAGCGCACAAAAAATGGTAAAATTTGGTTTTTCCCAATTTGGGGTTCGTTTGAACTTTAAAATGTTTCCAGTGTACCCTCGACACCAACTCACGCCATTAATAAGGTCGTAAAAGAGATCCATGAAAAGTTCGGCCAGAAACAAGCCATAATCTTGTATTACAAAAAATCCATGGACTAAAGCACACGAGAAAAGGTAAAATTTGATTTTTCCTACTTCGGGGTTGTTTGAACTTGAAAATGCATTTGTTTGCCCCTCACAACCAACTCCCACCATTAATATGGTCGTAAAGGAAGTCCATGCAAATTTTTAACCAAAAACAAGTCTGTATCCTGTATCAACAAAAACCCATGGACTATAGCACATAAAAAATAATAAAATTTGGTTTTCTCGCTTCAAGGCTCGTTTGATCTAGAAAATGTGTATGTTTGCCCCCCGGGACCAAACCATGCAACTAATAAGGTTGTAACGGACATCCATGAAATATTTTGGCCAAAAACAAGTTGGAATCCTGTATCACCAAAAATCAATGGATTATAGCACACAAAAATGGTAAAGTTTAGTTTTTCCCACTTTAGGGCTCGTTTGAACTTAAAAATGCATTTGTTTTCCCCTTAGTACCAACTCACTCCATTTATAAGGTCGTAACAGACATCCATTAAAAAAGGTGGAATCCTGTATTACCAAAATTCCATGGACTATAGCACACAAAAAATGGTAAAATTTATTTTCTCCTTCTTTGGGGCTTATTTGAACATGAAAAGGTATTTGTATGCCCCTTGGGACAAACTTACACCATTAAAAGGGTCATAACGAATGTCCATGAAAACGTTTAGCAAAAAACATGCCGGAATCCTGTATCGCCAAAAATCCATAGACTATGCACATGAAAATGAAGAAATTTGGTCTTTACTGCTTTGGGGATCGTTGAACTCGAAATTGCATCCGTTAAACCCTCGGGAGCAACTAATGCCATTAATAAGGTCGTATAGGACGCTCATGAAAATTCTCAGTGAAACCCAAGTATCACCAAAAATCCATGGACTATAGCACACAAAAAAGGGTAAAATTTGGTTTTTCCCACATTGGGGTTTGTTTGAATTTGAAATTGCGTCTGTTTTCCCTTGAGGACCAACTCACCCCATAAATAAGGTTGTAACGGACGTCCATGAAAAAATTTGGCGAAAAAAACCTGGATTTGTGTATAACCAAAAATCCATGGACTATAGCACACTAAAATAGTAAAATTTTGTTTTTCCCGCTTTCGAACTCGTTTGAACTTGAAAATACGTGTTTTTGCCCGTCGGGACCAACTCACACCATTTATGAAGTTGTAACGAACTTCCATAAAATAATTTGGCAAAAAATAAGCCGGAATCTTGTATTACCAAAATTTCATTGACTATAGCACATAAAAAACGGTAAAACTTGCTTTCTCCTTCTTTGGGGCTCATATGAACTTGAAAATGTGTCTGTTTTTCGCTCGACCAACTCACACCATTAAAAAGGGCATAACAGACATCCATTAAATATTGGCAAAAACCAAGTCAAAATCCTTTATTGCCAAAAATCCATGGACTATAACACACGAAAAATGGTAAAATTTGGTTTTCTCCATTTGGGACTCATTTGAACTTAAAATTGCATTTGTTTACCCCTCGGGACCAAGTCATGCCATTAAGAATGTTGTAACGGAAGTCCATGAACATTTTCGACCAAAAATGAATCAGGATCCTGTATCACCCAAAATCCATGGACTATAGCACATGAAAAGCGGTAAAATTTTGTTTTTCCCGCTTTGGACTCGTTTGAACTTGAAAATGTGCTCGTTTTCCCCTTGGGAATAAATCACGCCATTAATAAGTTCGTAATGAACGTCCATGAAAAATTTCAGCCAAAAACAAGCTGAAATCTTGTATCACCAAAAATTCATGGGCTATAACACATCAAAATTGGTAAAATTTGGTTTTTCCCGATTTGGGGCTCATTTGAACATGAAAATGTGTTCGTTTTCCCATCAAAACCAACTCATGTCATTAATAAGGTCGTAACAAACATCCATGAAACACTTCGGCCTGAAATAAGCCAGAATCTTGTTTCACCGAAAATCAATGGACTATAGAACTTGAAAAATGGATTTTTTTTGTATGTACTACTTTTGGGGCTTTTTTGAACTTGGAAATGCATCTGTTATCCCCTAGTGACCAATTCACACCATTAATAAGGTCGTAACGGACGTCCATAAAAAACGTTGGTCAAAAACAAGTCGGGATCCTGTATGACTAAAAATCCATGGACTATAGCACACGAAAAATAATAAAATTTTGTTTTTCTCTCTTCGGGGCTCATTTGATCTCGAAAATGCATATGTTTGCCCCTCAGGACCAACTTATGCCATTAATAAGGTCATAATTGACGTCCAAGAAAAAATTCGTCCAAAAGAACGCCGAAATCCTATATCACCAAAAATCCATGGAATATAGCACTTTGGGACTCATTTCAACTTTAAATGTGTCTGTTTCCCCCTAGGGACAAACTCACGCAATTTGTAAGGTTGTAACGGGCGTCCATAAATAGTTTTGGAGAAAAACAAGCCGGAATCCTATATTACAGAAATGCAGTGGATACAACACACGAAAACAATAAAACTTGTTTTTTTCTTGCTTTGGATTTTGTTGAACTTGAAAATGTGTCTAGTTTACCCTCAGTACTAACTCACACCATTAAAAAGGTCATAACGGACTTCCATGAAAAGGTTCGGCAAAAAACAAGCTGGAATCCTCTATGGCCAAAAATCCATTGACTATAGCACACAAAAAATGGTAAAATTTGGGTTTTATCCCTTTGAGGCTCATTTGAACTTGAAATTGCAACCGTTTGCCCCTCGGGACCAACTCACACCATTAATAAGGTCATAGCGGATGCGTATGAAATTTTTTGGCAAAAAACAATCTCGAATCATGTATCACCAAAAATAAGTGGACGCACACGAAAATCATTAAAATTTAGTTTTTCCCGCATTAGGGCTCGTTTGAACTTGAAAATGCGTCAGTTTGCCTCTCGAGACAAACTCATGCCATTAATAAGGTCGTAACGGACCATGAAATATTTCAGCCAACAACAAGTCAAAATCCTATATCACCAAAAATTCATAAACAATTGCATATGAAAAGCAGTAAAATTTGGTTTTTCCCGATTTGGGGCTCGTTTGAATTTCAAAATAAGTCTATTTACCCCTCATAATAAACTTAAGAAATTAATAAGATCATAAAGGACGTCCATAAAAAATTTCGGCCAAAAACTACTCAGGATCCTACATAACCAAAAATCCATAGACTATGCACATGAAAAATAGTAAAAATTTGTTATTCCCACTTTGGGCTCGTTTGAACTTGAAAATGTGTTTGTTTGCCTCTCTTGATCAACTAATGCCACTAATAAGGTCGTAACAGACAACTATGATTTTCGGCAAAAAACAAGCTAGAATCTTGTATCATTAAAAATTCATGGACTATAGTACACCAAATGTGGTAAAATTTTGTTTTTCCCAATTTGGGGATCATTTGAACTTAAAAATGCATCTGTTTTCCTCTCGATACCAACCCACACAAATAATAAAGTCGTAACGGACATCAATAAAAGTTTTTGGCCAAAATATGCCAGAATCTTGTATCACAAAAAAACGATGGACTATAGCACACAAAAAATAATAAAATTTGGGTTTTCCTGCTACGGGGCTCGTTTGAACTTGAAAATGCATTTGTTTGCTCCTCAGGACCAACTCATAGCAGTAATAAGAACCTAACAAATGTCTATGGAAAACTTCGGCAAAAAATAAGCCGGAATCTTGTAGCAAACAAAAAATGTTAAAATTTGGTTTTCCACCTATGGGCTCATTTTAACTTGAAAATGTGTTTGTTTTCCCCTCGGGACCAAACTCACGCCATTAATATGGTCGTAAAAGGATGTCTATGAAATATTTTAGGCAAAAACAAGCCGGAATCACGTATCACCAAATATCCATGGATTATAGCACACGAGGATCAGTAAAATTTAGTTCTTCCTAAATTAGGGATTGTTTGAACTTGAAAATGCATATGTTTGCCCCTCATGACCAACCCACGCCATTAATAGGGTCTTAACGGAGGTCCAAGAAAACTTTCGGCCAAAAACAAGTCGGGATCTTGTATCACAAAAAATCTGTGGATTTATGGCACATGAAACATGGTAAAATTTGGTTTTTCCCGCTTTGGGGCTCGTTTGATCTTGAAAATGCATCAACTTTCCCCTCGAGACCTATTCATGCCATTAATAAGGTTGTAATAGAGGTCCATGAAAATTTTTGGCGAAAAACAAGTCGGAATCCGGTAACATCAAAACCCATGGACTATCGCACATGAAAAATGGTAAAAAATGTTTTTTCCCACTTGAGGGATTGTTTGAACTTGAAAATGTGTATGTTTGCCCCTCGAGACAAACTCACACCATTTAAAACATCGTAAAGGACGTCCATGAAGTATTACTCCAAAAACAAGCCGGAATCCTATACCGCCAAAAATCCATGGACTATAGCACACAAAAAATGGTAAAATTTGGTTTTTCCCACTTTGGAGCTGTTTGAACTTGAAACTGCGTCAGTTAGCTCGGGACCAACTAACGCCATTAATAAGTTTGTAATGGACGCCTATAAAACTGTTCAGCAAAGAACAAGCCAAAATCACGTGTCACCAAAAATCTATTGACTCTACCCATCAAAATTTTTACAATGTTGTTTTTCCCCCATTGTGGCTTTTTTGAACTTGAAAATCCGTTAGTTTGTGCCTCATGACCAACTCACGACACTAATAAGGTCGTAAAGGACGTCCATGAAATATTTTGGCCAAAAACAAGTTGTAATCCTTTATCACCAAAAACCCAAGGACTATAGCACACGAAAAATGGTAATATTTAGTTTTCCCATTTTGGGGATCGTTTGAACTTGAAAATGCGTCTATTTACCCCTCGGGACAAACTCATGCCAGTAATAAGGTTGTAACAGATGTCCATGAAAAAATTAGGCCATAAACAAGTCGGGGTCCTGTATCACCAAAAATCAATAGATAATAGCACATGAAAAATGGTAAAATTTAGTTTTTCCCGCTTTGGACTCGTTTGAACTTTAAAATTCATTTGTTTGACCCTCGGGATAAACTCACGCCATTAGTAATGTCTTAACAGACGTCCATGTAAAATTTCAGCCAATAACAAATCAAAATATTGTGTTACCAAAAAATCCATGGATTGGAGTATATGAAAAATGGTAAAATTTGGTTTTTCTTGACTTGGGGTTCTTTTAAACCTGAAAATGCATCCGTTTTCTCCTTTGGACCAACTCACGCCATTAATAAAGTCGTAACGGATGTTGACAAATGCTCAACTACACCTCATCCAATACTAGGTGTAGGCGGTCGCAATCTAGCATAACCCCAATAAAGAGTTGGGGTCGATCCCAAAAGGAGTGATACACGTTAGAATTCAGTTAAGAAGTTGTAAACCTGGTCTAATCAATTGTAGGATAGAAATTATCAAAAGCATTTAGAGAAATAAAAGGGGTTTACATCAAATGTCAGATAGGGGATTAGGTTTGTCAATTAACAACTATAACAATAAGAAAAATAGGGGAATATTAAGTAGATAAAGGATACTTGGGGATGTGATCAACTAAAGGCTAACTTCACTATATGGGTAAATTGAAATTTACTAACAGTTGTTGATTCTTAGAGAGTAGGCTAGGCTATAGATGCAATAGTTTTCTCTCGAACAACTATTACGATTTAAGAGAGTTCTATCGAACCTCAACAAGCATAACACTAAAAACAACACAATACCTGAATTTATCTACTCTCTCGAACAAGATATGTGGAATCGAGTTAAGATTCACTCTCTCAGCTGAACCCACAACTACCCGATCATTACAATCATTAATCAATAAACTTAGTTCTAAAAACCACTTTCTCAAGCAAGCCTATAACACTAAAGTAGAACTGAATTAGCAACTACAATTCATGGATTAATACACAACTATCAATTAAATCCACTTCAAATCAGCATGTGAATCAGTAAACAACAATACTCATAAGCTAATTAGAGAAAATAATCACATGAACACACCATCAAGAATGGGGGTTTTAGCAACACATCATAAAAGGGAAGAAATCAATACCAATTATGTTCTCCATAATCTGGGTATTGCAATCAACGTCTTAACAATGATCCAAAATGTTCAATATCGAAAATCCAACTCAAAATCCTTAAACTAAGTAAAACCAAGTCTCAAACGAAAGCTCAAAGTTCTACAATGGAAATATCTGGATTTTTTTTTTGCTTGTTTTTTTTAATTCAATTTATACATTCTCATACTTTGGCCTTCAGGACCACTAGGCTAGGTTAGTCGAGCATCGCCGACTAAGTCTGTCACTCCCCAAGGATACCCCCTTGATGTAACAAGGGACCTAGGATCATGTTTGGCGACACGCCCATTTTCTCCTGGACTCGCCCAGTTGTTCAACCTCTAATTTCAAAATTTCTTGAGTCCAATGGTTGCCTAGGTCGGGCTCGCCGGCCTCTTCGGTGAGTCGCCGACTGGATATTTTGCTCGCCAATATCTACTTTTCAAACACATTCCACACGTTAACCTATACAATCGGCACACTATTATTTCAGAAACAAAAATAAAGCAATAAATGCCTAGGTTGCCTCCCAACCAGCGCCTTAGTTAATGTCGTGGCACGACATAAGTCCCCGCTCAAACTTTATTCTTGGGGTTGGCCATAGTGTCACTAGGCAACCCCACTTGTTTTCTCACTTTTAATTGAGTTGAAATATGACCCATCTGGGTCTCCAACTATTTGATAGAGACGGAATGAGAGGTAACTGTATGGCTAAGGATCGATACATCTTCCTTCATCTCTTTTAAAATTTTGTCAAACCCCTAAACCTTGTTGAGAATACGAGACATCATATCCTTAGACCGACCACCCTTAGAATCCTCTTGCTTTTTACGCTCGTGGGGAGGAATGTACTTGTCCTTCTCCCCATCCCTTTCCTTACAAGTGGGGTTACCATCCCTCCACTTTCTATCACGATCTCTCCAACCTTCATCCCTGTTCCAACCTTTGTTACCACCCTGCCCTCGGTAGTTTGTATGATAACCACCTCCTTGGTTGGCTAGGAAATTCACCTCTTTGTTGTACAATGCTTCAAACTTAACCTCACCGGGATTAATAAACCCGAAACCCACAACATTGACACTTCGAGCACCAGCTCCCATGACATTTTTGGAAAAAATGTCAGGTTGTGTCATGATCTTTGCCATATCTTGGTCCCTCTCTTGGTCTTTTTCCAGATGCTCCTTTGTCAATTTGAAAGTGAGAGGAGAGACTTGGTCTTCGCGAGTGTACCATGCCCGGTTGATCTTGGTCATGCCATCCAAGAACTGAGCTGCTATCACATAAGGTTGTTGCATCAAACCTCCAGGGAAAAGTTGGTCAGCAACACCCTTGTTCACCAAATCCAGGCTTCGGTAAAAGTATTGCAGCAACACGTTGTCAGGAAAACCATGAGTTGGGCAATGCACCACCAACTTCTTGAATCGTAGCCAAGTCTCATGGGTTGACTCGCCCTCTAGATGCTTGAAGATTTGAATGTTGTCTCGAAGTGTCATCATTTTCGAAGGAGAGAAAATTCGCATTTGAAATGTGGTGACAAGCTCTTCCCACGAAGTGATTGAGTCTTATGTTAATTCAGCCAGCCACTTACATGCTTCCCTCATTAGAGAAAACGGGAACAACCTCAATGTACTAAATCTTGGGATATATTCTTGAAGGAGAACGACTCGCAAACATCAACAAAATTTTTGATACGCTCATGGGGATCTTCATGAGCAAATCCACCAAACAGCCACTTCAATTGCAAAAGCTGCAACATAGTGCTAGTAATGTGGAAGAAAACGTTCCCTTCAATCGGAGGTAAACGGATGGCACTAATTCAACCCATCAGATGAGGGTCATTAGCATTTGGCTCATTGACATCGTTGAGGTTTCCGATGTCATCTTGGTGGCCCACTTGGCTACCATTGCTTCCGTTTAAACTCATACTCTCTGTTTCAAAACACAAACAAGCAAACCAAAATAAGTAGACTATGACTAAATAGAACAAAATTCAACTTAACAAAATAATATTAAACAACACCACTCCCCGACAACGGCTTCATTTTAATTAAGACGTATCAAGGACACTTCATCCAAATCTAAGTGTCAACGATCGCTAGTTAGTATATAACCCAACGAAATGAGTTGGGGTCGAATCCCACAGGGAGCGGTACATGTTTAAGATTCAAAAGTAAAGTAGGAATATGATCAAATCATTCATAAGAATAGGCATTATCGAATAAAGAGATAATTCAAATCAGGGGGTGACAAGAATGTCAAATAATAGGGGGGTTTGCTTTTTAATTATCAAGTACTACAGCAGCAACAAATAATACGAAATAATAATAATGAGACGGGTTCTTGGGATGTGATTTGATTATAGTCTAATGTATATAAACGAGTAATTGCAACTATTTGGAAATAGCTAAATGTTAGTAAGTAAGCTAAGCCATAGAGGGAATAAACTTTCTCTCAAACAATTTACCCTTGATCAAGTCGGTTTCTCTCGAACACCAACAAGCAAGCAAAATAAGAACAGCGTACTCCTTAGTCCATTCACTCTCTCTAGCTAAACCCATGACAACCCAATACCCACTGACCATCAATCAATAAGTTTGGTTTTAAAATGTTTCTCTTGAGAAAGCCAAAAACACGAAGGTAGAATTGCATTTGCAACTACAATTCTTAAATTAACCCCCAATTACTGATTAAACTCACTTCTAAAGAACATTTAGATTAACAATTAACAATACCCATAAACTAAATCATCCCATAATCACATAATCATACCCCAAGAATTGGGGTTTTAGCTAGAATCATAAAAAGATAAAAATCGTTACCAAATTGTGTTTCCATCAACTAGGTAAGATTAATTTCATCCTTACAATGGTCCAAATTGAAGAATCTCCAAGACCCACTTCCAATTTCTCGATAATGAAAACCTTCAATTCTTCAGAGCTAAGGAAAATTTGTCTCAATACTCAGAGTTCAATATCCTCAAAAATATGATACTTGCTAATTGATAAAAGATACTAAACTAAATGTTCAAAAACGTATTTATCATCGCCAAATATATGTTGCGAAGATCCATTCGATGTAGTAAGTCGGGCTCACTCATTAGCTCGGTGATCCGCCCTTTGGTCAAGTCCATCGCCTTTTTTCCTTGGCCTTCAGCATCCTCAAGGTCTGTAACTTTGGGAAATCCAACACTGCATCGCGAAACCACTTGGCGATTTGCCGATTGCTCCTTTCTCTCCCCAACTTGATTTTCTCCTTCAGGGATTGGCATACTGGAACTTTAGGCGATCAAATGGCCACTCGGTGACTCGCCCGATGGACTTGACGATCACCAGGCTCTCTTTTCTTTCTTTTTTCAGCTCGCTTCATTCCTTTTTGCAAATTAGTGTCCTTGCTTTGTTCCTCAATCCAAATACCTGGAAATCAAGGATTTTACGTCAGTTATTTGCACAAAATAAGCATTTGAGGACACTAAATAAAGCCCTAAATGAGTCCAAATCTTGGACTCATCAAACTACACCTCATCCAATACTCGGTGTAGGCGGTCTCAATCTAGCATAACCCCAATAAAGAGTTAGGGTCGATCCCAGAGGGAGTGATACACGTTAGAATTCAGTTAAAAAGTTGTAAACCTGGTCTAATCAATTGTAGGAATAGAAATCATCGAATGCATTTAGATAAATGAAAGGGGTTGACATAGAATGTCAGATGGGGGATTAGGTTTGTCAATTAACAACTACAATAATTAGAAAAACAAGGGAGTATTAAGTAGATAAATGATACTTGGGGATGTGATCGATTAAAGGCTAACTTTGCTATATGGGTAAATTGAAATTTACTAACAATTGCTGAATCTTAGGAGTAAGCTAGGCTATAGATGCATATAGTTTTCTATCGAACAACTATTACGATTCAAGCGAGTTCTCTCGAACCTCGACAAGCATAACACTAAAAACAACCCAATACCAGAATTTATCCACTCTCTCGAACTAGATATGTATAGGTGAGTTAAGATTCACTCTCTCGAGCTGAACCCACAACAACCCAATCACTACAATCATCAATCAATAAACTTAGTTCTAAAAACCTCTTTCTCAAGAAAGCCTATAACACTAAAGTAGAACTGCATTTGCAACTACAATTCATGGATTAATGCACAACTATCAATTAAATCCACTTCAAATTAGCATGTGAATTAGTAAACAACAATACCCGTAAGCTAATTAGAGAAAATAACCACATGATCACACCCTCAAGAATGGGGGTTTTAGCCAGACATCATAAAAGGGAAGAAATCAGTACTAATTATTTTCTCCATAATCTGGGTATTGCAATCAACATCTTTACAATGATCCAAAATGTTCAACATGGAAAACCCAACTCAAAATCCACTAAAAACTCGTTAAGCTAAGTAAAACCAAGTCTCAAATGAAAGCTCAAAGTTCTACAATGGAAAGATTACTCAAGAAATATATGGATTCCTTTTTTTATTTTTTATTTTAATTTATACGTTCTCAAATTTTGGCCTTTAGGACCACTAGGCTAGGCTAGTCGAGCAGCGCTGACTAAGTCTGTCACGCCCAAGGCTACCCCCTTGATGTAACAAGGGACCTAGGATCACGAGTGACCCAAGCTAACCCTGAAGTTGGCATATCATAGGCATACTGAAAGATATCTAAATAAAAACATCAACTAATATGGGATCTAAATCAATTGATAACTCAAAGTGGGGAATACCCAACTAGTCTGAATGTATAAAACATACTAAGAGTTTAATAACAATTGAAAGATTAAACTTAATAATTCAAGTTGATTCTACTACTATGACTGAAAAGCCTCTAAATGGGTTGAGTTGTTGGGATATGCCCCAGCTAACTCTAACAAAATTGAAAACTGAATAAAAAGACAAATAATAAAATGCATGTCTGTTGTCCTCGAAATATGAAGACTCACCACTAAGGCTGCTAAATACAAACTGAGAATCAATCTAAGCATGATCTAGAAGATGAGTACTTGAACCTACATCATGAATGGATGTAGCGCAAGTATGTGTCAATACTCAAAATTTACTGAGCCTCTTCTAGATTTTTCTCCCTCAAACTATCAACACTCAGAAAACACAATCTACCTTGGTACATAAGCACCCCATCTCCCCATTGGGAGAAAATCTCAACGGGCTTGTTAAGAATCGATTCTTTCAACTCCATCAATATAGGATCAAGATGTTGCTTAGACTTCACATCAACCACAAAGGATGATTCGGAACTATGATGAACCATGAATCCACCCTTGGTGGAATCCACTAGTTTGACACCTAACCGGGCCAATCTATGCACATCACGAACCAATTCCTTCTTCTCATCTTCTACATGAGTAGTACTACCCATAAATAATCTACTCAAGGCATCAACAACAACATTAACATTTCCGCGGTGGTATAGGACACTCATGTTATAATCTTTCAAAAGCTCTAACCATCTCCTTTGTCGGAGGTTCAAGTCTTTTTGGCTAAACACATATTGAAGAATCTTGTGTTCGGTAAACACATCTACATGCACCCCATAGAGATAGTGTCTCCATATTTTCAAGGCAAATACCACCGCCGCTAGTTCGAAGTCATGGGTCGGGTAATTCTTTTCATGAATCTTGAGTTGCCTTGAAGTATAGGCAATCACCTTATTGTGTTGCATGAGAACACACCCTAACTCTACTCTCGAAGCATCACAATATACTACGAATCCGTCGGTCTCCTTTGGTAAGGTCAACACCGGAGAAGAGGTGAGGTTATCCTTCAATTCTTGGAAGCTCTTCTCACAAGCCTCCGACCACTCAAATTTGGACTTCTTTTGGGTCAAGGCCATTAATGGAGAAGCGATGGATGAGAAGACCTCAACAAATCTCCTATAATACCCGGCCAAACCCAAAACGGTTCTAATATCGGTGGGACATAGGGGTCTAAGCAAACTCTTGACCGCGTTCGTCTTCTTAGGATCAACCTCTATTCACATGCCCAACACAATATGATGAAGAAAAGCAACCGACCTTAGCCAAAACTCACACTTACTAAACTTAGCATATAGTCGGTGGTCTTTAAGGACTTGCAATACTATCCTTAAATGATCCTTATGTTCACCTTCACTCCTCGAATAGATCAAAATATCATCAATAAAGACAATCACAAACGAATCAAGATATTGTCTAAACACTCTATTCATTAGGTCCATGAATGCCGTTGGGGCATTTGTTAACCCAAAAGACATAACCACAAATTCGTAGTGATCGTACCGGGTCCTAAAGGCCGTCTTAGGAATGTCACACCCTCTTACCCTTAGTTGATTGTAACCCAAATGAAGATCTATTTTGGAGAAAAAGGTAGCCCCTTGGAGTTCATCAAACAAATTGTCAATCCTAGGAAGTGGATACTTATTCTTTATAGTGACCTTGTTCTATTGGTGGTAACTAATACACATACTAAGGGACCCATCTTTCTTTTCACAAATAATACTGGAGCACCCCATGGAGATATGCTTGGTTGAATAAAACCCTTATCTAGTAAATCCTTGAGTTGTGCCTTCAATTACTTCAATTCGGCCGGAGCCATCCGGTAAGGGGGAATGGTTATGGGTTTTGTATTCTGTACAAGATCAATGCCGAAGTCTATTTACCGTTCAGGAGGAATATCGGGAAAGTCATCGGGGAAGACTTCCGGATACTCTCTTACTATGGGGACCAACTCACAAAGAAGGAGTGTCAGACTCAATGTCCATGACCCTAACAATGTGATACATGCACCCCTTTGATATCATTTTACAAGCTTTTAGACATGAAATGGAACGACCTCTAGGAATAGAGTTTTTTCCTTTCCATTCTAAATAGATTCATTAGGAAATTAAAACTTCACCACCCAGGTTCTACAATCAATGGATGCAAAACAAGCATGCAACCAATCCATCTCCAATATGACATCAAAGTCCAACATATCTAATTCTACCAAATCAACCAATGTGACTTTATGAGACAATGAAATGGGACAACTCCAATAAAATCTTTCAGCTACTACGGAGTCACCCACCGGGGTAGAAACCGAAAAGGGTTCTTCTAAGACATCGGGGAGTACATCAAATTTCATTGCCACAAAAGGAGTAACAAAAGATAAAGCGGCACCAGAGTCTAATATTGCATAAAAATCAATGCAAAACTTGTAACATATCGGTAACAATGTTCGGAGAACCCTTTTGATCACTTCGGGATTGGAGGGCATAAAATCGGTTCTTCTTGGGAGCATCAGAATTGGAACCACTTGGAGGGGCTTGATTACCCTCTCTTCCCTTGGTAGCATGAGTTGGATAATCTTTCAATTGATGTCCTCTTTTGCCACATCTGTAGCACACACCCATATCGACAAGACATTTGCCCTCATACTTTTTACCACACTTGGCACATGTAGGCCTCTCTAAGGAAAATCCACCCCTATTGCCTCCTTGGGTTAGGCACCGTATCTCTATTAGGACTTGGAGCATTGGAGGAGCCTTGGTTGGAAAACCTCTTCTTGACCCTTGGTCCACTTTGGCCCTCAAACTTACCCTTAGAAGAATTTTCATCATCGGTCCTTGCCCTCTTAACCTCTCTATTCTTCTTCCTAAGCCTTGTCTCCTCAACTTGTTGAGCATATACCATCAATTGTGAGATATCCATCTTGTTATGGAGCATTGCCACACAGTTCTTCTTCAATGGCATCGAACATACTTCTCACAAATTGACTCATCTCGTCCCTTGGATTAGAAACCAAGGATGGGGCATATTTACACAACTTAGTGAATTTCAACGAGTATTCTTGGACATTCATACCTCCTTGGCGAAGGTTGATGAACTCCTCAACTTTGGCTTCCCTCTTCTCATGGGCGAAAAACCTATCAAAGAAGGCCTTCTTAAATACTTCCCAACTTATGGGACCCACTCTTATAGCCCTATTGACCTTCCATTGAGTTTACCATATTTGGGCCACATCCTTCAATTGATACCCGGCTAATTTGGCTTTCTCAATAGAAGTGACCCCATAGCCTGCACTATCTTATAGACCTCCTCCAAAAACTCTTGTGGGCCTTCATTCACTTTGGAACCCAAGAAAATAGGAGGGTTCATCCTAGTAAAATCTCTCAACCTTGAGGTCATGGTACTCACATTAGGGTTTACCTAGGGCCCAACTTCTCGGTTAGCTTGGGCCATTATGGCTTGGGCTTGAGTGGTGATGGCCTGAGTTTGAATCGTCATGAGTTGAGTGAAAGTTTGGAGAGCCGCCCTTATCTCCACATTAGTCATAGCCCCTTCATCATTAGGAACTTGAGGGTCATGAGGAGCTTGAGGGGGAACCTTCTCATTCACATTCTCCTCTACCGCCCTCCTAGCATTTACCCTTATTGTATTCATTGCCTATAATCACAAGAAAAGGGTTAGGAGAAAAGACTTCATAGAGTTAAGACTCCAAGCAAGACTAAAGAGTAATGGAAAAATAGAAAGTTCCTAAACATCTTATAGCCTCTCATTCATAAGTCTGGCGTGCTTGACATTTATGAACAAGACTCTACTAGACGTGGTTCATGAGACATTAACCTAAATATTATCCCAAAACCTTATGCTCTGATACCAAGTTTGTCTCGACCTAGGAGTACCTCCTAGACGTAACACGGCGTACTTGGCCCCGAAGGGGTCTCATACAAGCCTCTAGCATCATCATAACATAAGACATAGAAATAATGTGGAAAAATTTAAAACTTTTACAATTGAAGTCAAACTTCATTTTTCATAATCGAAAATCATAAGAATCTAGAATGTGTCATTTACCATCTAAAACAGAAGAATACAAAGTTTGGGACTTAGCCCTTTGCATCAATAAAAGTCTCAATATAAGAGAAGTACAATAGGAACTAAGAAATGGAAATCCATCCTCGAACTTGAGGACTCATCACTACTTGGAGATAAGCAATCCAAGTCTTTTTCATGAAAGGAGACTGTATGTCACCTTGCCAGAACCTACACTTATCAAAATATAGAGGAAGAAGGGGCTACCACAAATATGTACTAAGTATGGAAACATGTATAAAATCCTTGAAATATGATAAAAAGGACATATTAGTTGAAAAGTATACATTTATCAAGTATAGAAACCAACATGCATTTTCAATGTCAAAGACAAGCCATAATCACATTTATATTCACAACAAAGTAACAACAACACCTTAGCAACCCTGAAGGAACACTTGTGCAATGTATGGTTGGCATCACATAATACCAACCGTACTAAGTATTTCTTTGAAGCTACCTTAGTCATACATATCATCTTTAGACCTCATCATAATCAATAGTCATCAATAAGGATGTAGTCATGCATATTACTTGAACATAAGGAAAGTCATTCATAGCAACTATCCATTTAACATACATGCATATTTTCATATTTCATCATAACATAAAGGAACCATCCCATAACATCCTACTAAGCCTACTTGTGCAATGTGGAAGTGAAGTCCCATTCCCCCACTCTTACTAAGTAAAACTCATCAAGAAGTCATAGTATAGTTCATGTCTCATTCATTATCTTATCATATAGGGAAGAGTAGCCATAACCGACATAGACCACGTGAGCTACATGAAATCATGTGTCTTGTAACCCCACACCGAAAGAAGGTGTCTTACTTGCCTAAGGTAGAACTAACATGTTTAGCTTTTAGGTGGATCCACTAGCTAAAGTCCTATGTGGGCACATAGTTATGAAATAGGGAGATTGCTTCTAGAAACCCGACCTATTGCATCGGCAGAGGAGTTTTCATCTCATGAGTTTTATTTTAGATGACCCGACCTATTGCATTGATTGAAGGGCCTTTACCTCATTTTCCATATCCACTTGGTACTAAATATTATTTCCAAAATTATATAATTAGTCTTAATTTGTATTTACATGTGTGAAGGAGTGCTCTACCCTTCATTCAATACAATTCATAAAATAGCTCATAGATTCATTTAGGTGAGAACTAACTTTCAACCTTTGAATCACCATTAACATGTGAGTAAACCTTTCACATTATTATTCATAGTTTTTGCATGAGAATAGCCTTTCAATCAACACAACAATATTATCACCATCCTAGACAAGTCATATATGAACATGTGAAAAGGGCAAGGGGAGAATTGACCTTTCCACAATACCTCAATTTACATAATAGTGATAAGATCTTTACCTTTCAAGTGAATTATAAGTACACATACCACTTTCATCAATCATGAAAAAACCATCACAATTTACCCCTTCAAGGGTCATGAACCAAGTCTCACAATCACACTTAGGAATACTACTTTAAGCATGAATAAAACAACATTTAATAACTAGATTAACATAGGAGAAATTCATAGTAATCATCTTGTATCAATACACCCATCACAATTCATGAAATTGGGGTCATGCGGAATTTTACAATAGAAATCACCATTAAACATCAAATCATCCATAATATAATGTAATTCACATAACAAAATAGTTTTTAGGAAGAACCCATGGCTAGAATGAAAACCTTAGTTTTTGAAAAATATCCCAAATTTGAAATTAGAGTTGAAAGGCTTCATGGAGAAAAGTGTTCCATGAATCAAGGTTCCCATACCTTAATTGAAGCTTTGCCCACGAATTAGAGTTGAGAAGATGGATTCTTGAGCCCTAACCTTCAAGTTCTTGGTGTTCTTCAATAGAGGAACTTCTAGAGAGAGAAATATTAAGAGGAGAGGATTTTGGGGAAATATTTGGGTGTTTATGAATAATGATCAAGTTTTGTGAATTTTGACTTAAAATCAATATATATTTTACCCCTAAAATACCCCAAACGACCCCACTTTATTTGGACCTAAAAATAGAAAAAAACTCATTTAACCTTCATTTAAAACTCGTGCCCAAGTGTCGCATGGACCTTCACGAACTGTGGTGAGGGCCACAACCTTTTAAAGCATGTTTTGCATGGTCATCATACTTAGTACATTTTGTGTACTAACCCATATTCTTCATATTTTTACTATAAGTGTAGGTTCCGGCAAGTGATCCCTCCTAGCTAGTTTGAAGTGTTGGATTGCTTTCCTCCAAGACTTG
>JAJOOR010015526.1:0-45642 GCA_036250505.1 Solanum acaule
ACTAAGAGATGCAGTCCGTTGCTTTTTGTAAAATAATTTTAAAAATAATTATTTTAATTAAAAAGCGACGGACGACATCTCTTAGTCCGTCGCTTTTTCTTCCGTCGTTTTTTAGCAGCTTTTTAGTAGTGTGAATACCCACTAAAGCTTGGCAAATAATGCATTTGCAACATTATGTATGGACCTATATCCTAAACCACCCTCATCCTTTGGTAAACATAATGTCTCCCAAGCGACCCAATGTTTCCCTTTAATTTCACCTATATGACCCCAGAAGAATTTCGCTAAAATCTTGTGGATTTGATCTATTACCCCCTTTGGAGGATTCATGGCAGATAACAAATATATAGTGTAACATCCCAAAAGTTTCTAAGTTAAGATCCGAACTATTCTTCATTTACATGTAAGGTCGTATCGGGTGATTCATAAATTATTCTTAGGTGTTGAGGTCAATTCTTTAATGTGGGAATGATTTTGGATATGAATTAAGGTCACAAGAACCCCCTTACATAAAGTTGAGTTGAAAACTTCATTATCGGTTAAGTTTTGACATAAGATTCTAATTAGGTCAACTTCAAACGATTATATCTCCTAGAACATAATGAAGTAGGTAGACTATGACCTACCAAATTAAAGGTATTTGAATCCTCTTTCCAATGCCACCAAGTTTGTCTCATTTTGTATTCGAAGTAAGAAGTTATGACCATTTTACCAGAGATTGTCATAGCAGAGTTTTCTGAGTCTGTGAAAATGTTGATACTTGAGAGACGATGAGATCCGATCAATTTAGATTTAAAATTCTTTTTATCTAATATTGTAACGACCTATTAGGTTGTTTTGAGTACTAGAGCTTCTTATTTCATAAAAGACTCTTCCGATAGATCCTAAATGGGTAGTTTGGACTATTCGTAACTACAATTATGTAATTAATGGGGTAATTTTAATAATTAATTTAGTTGATGGTTAAAGAAGATAACATTAAAATTAGTAGTGGACCACTTTCACTACTTTTATAATTAATCATGTATAATAATTAGGGTAGTAAATAATCTGTAGAAAGAATAAGAGTTTGGGCGAGGAACCATACCCGCAGCACCACAAAGCAATTGTGCCTTCAGGTAAAACTTCAACAATTCTATGGTATTCTATGCATATTGATGGTTAGGCGAAAATTTATATTACAATTATTTTGTTAGATTAGAAATTAAGGGTGGGTGTATATTGTTACTGTTTGAAAGTGGGGGACAAATATTAATTGTCATTGACTAAAGAAGGATTGTATAATGATTAAGGCATGAGTATCAATCATATAATATTATTAATGTATTGTTGAAATTGAGAAAGACATATGTAAGTTCGACCATCTAGTTTCTGCAGTACGCCACTGATTTGATCAGATAGATTCAACATTAATTATTTTCTTTGATTATCATATTATGATTTAAGTTTTGATATATTGGTATAAATAATTAAATATTAGGTGTATTGTATTATATGAATTCCTTTAAGTTATGATAATTGGAGGTATTAAGACTTACCCTTGGGCTTGAACTTTAGGAAATTGACTACAGATTTGAATGAGTTATTAAGTCTAGGCTATATATATATATTTATATATATATATATATATATAGTAATATGAGTGTCTATAGACTCATTAACTTGTGAATTATGCATACTTGATAGATGGAAAACGTCTGAGGCATTGAGGAAAGGAAAAGCATTGAAGAATTAGCTTGCTTGACTTTGGTTCTTTGGTGAAGGTAGGTTATGATTTAATCTATGTGATAGATAGTCTCTTAATAGTGATTGATAGTCATTGAGTGATATTGTGAATTTTCTATGTACTTGGTTGTTGTGGTTTGGATAATTCATGTGTTGTTGTGATTGGTCTATAATCCCAAGACCGTGAAATCCATAATCTTGAACTTGTTCTATTAAAGTGATGCCTTGAATAAAGAAGACTTGATGAAATATTGTTAAGAAAGTGGAAATAGATGGTAAAGATTGACAAATGAATTAACGATATATTTGGATCGGGTGCCACGAGCATGCATGATATATTTGGATCGGGTGCCACGAGATGGCACAATATTATTAGATCAGATGTCACGTTCCGACACGGTATTATGGGATCGAGTGTCACGTTCCGACATGATATTATTGGATCGGATGTGACGTTCCGACATGATAACATTAAAGGAAAACATAGTGAAATAACTTAATGTACTCAATCTCAAAGAACCAATTTTTCAAATGAGTGTAGTGTGGAGGCATGAGTCCTCGTGTATGTTCTTGATATTGTGATTGATTACGTAATTGCTTCAGTGATGTTGTCACTTGTTCATTTTGTTTGTTGTTTGCCACCTTCTAAGTGCTATAGTTGATTTCATACTATTACTTTATGCATATTAGTTTCTATTTTGAGTTGGTTGATGATATCTACTCAATACATATTGCCCTGTACTGATCCCTACTTGTAATTTTCCTTGGTGTTCCTTTTGTGGAGTATCACGAGTGTACCAACAGCTTTGACTTGCCCTCTATTCTAGCCAGTCTCCAGCACATCAGATTTTAGGGTGAGTTATTCCTTCTAACTCGTGTTGGATTCTCTCGGTCATGGCATGATGTCCTTAACTTTCGGACATAGACTATTCTATTTATTTATTTTAGTGTCTTTAATACTCTTAGACTTGGTATTTTGAGAGTAGATGCCCTTGATGTGATGACTTTCGGGTTTTGGGAAACGATATTAAATAGGCTTTAGTGGATTTGTGTTCTTAAATTAATAAGATTTGAACTTTCACATTATGGTTGTATTTCGTAAATTGAACAATTAATATAAGTTGGAGTTTGAATTCGTTGGTTCGCCCTCTTAGAAGATTAAGTGTGGGTGCCACTCATTACTCGTTTTGGATCGTGATAAATATAAAATAAAGAAAATAAATCACCAACATTCGGTAAGACACCTTAATTACGCTTTCTTTATTTTAAGCACCCCATGTCAAGGTCAGCTGTGTCATTTTAACACTTTTTTTGCAATGAAGACATGTATCATATATACCAAAAATAATTATTTAAAAATTTATTATAAATAAAAACCTATTTTCAAAACTATTAGTTATTTATCTAAAAAAAGAAGTTACATTTCAATTTTTATTTTTATTTTTAAAAAAACTAGCAGGATTTTCTTCTCACCATCTTCATCTTCTTCTCCTCTGACCACCACACTGGTGTTCTTCAAATTTGATGGAATTGCATTACAGAACTTTTGTACATATTTAAATGCGAGCAAGAAAAAGATAGAGGCTTGAACTTGTAGATGCACCAACAGAAAATCTCTAGATTCATGACTAAATTCAGATCTAATCTAGCACGATATATGTCACTATCTCTTCCTTCAAATTCATCATTCTTTTAATTCACCGACGAAGTTTTTGAATGATTCCATCGAGGGGGAGAAATTTTCTTTACGTTTTTTTGGTTATGTATATATTATTGATTTAATTTGCTACATTAAGGAATGAAAAAAAGAGGAGATGGTTGAATATTACTTCAACTCATCACATTTCACCTGAGAATCCCTTAAAGAATATCTGCCCAGATTTTCTCAGTTCACCTATAACAGAGAATATTCTCAGGAAATAAGCTCACCACTTAACTCTAGAAATAGCAAATTGCTATAAGGCTATGACTACAGATGAAACTATATGCAATTGTATAGTAAAATAATTACTTTTACATTCTTCAGGTAAAATATATCTTTGGGATGAAGTGATGGTGGCGTTGTGGTGGCAAAGTGGTGATGGATGGTGGCGGAAGTGTTTGAAGGAGAGAGAAGGAATAAGAAGATAATTTTAAAAGATAAAAACTTTACAAACAAGCATGTCTTTGTTGACATGTGTGCTTCTTTAAATTCAGATTGCATTAAAGGGCACCTTTGGAATAAAATTATTAAAAAATAATTCAATAATTTATGTGTGTATATATATAGGAATTACATAAAAGTTGAAAAAATTCAATAACTAATAACTTAAAATATTTTTAAATTATATTAAAAAAATTACAATCAAATAAAATTTGGTTGATTATCCAAATTTCATCTACGCCACATAAGTTGAGATAAAGGGAGTAAGGACAGTTCAGACAATTTATATTTTTGCAAGCTATGTTGAAAGTAATGTATCTCGTTTGAATTAACAAAGTAAAGTAAATTATAAAAAAATCAAAATTACCATCAAAGAACTTTTGTTTGACCCTAAGAATTCTATATGTATCACATAAATTGAGATAGAGGGTGATCTTGGGCATATTTATATGCCGAATAATTTTGAATTATCCATCTTTAACGTAAGTTTAAGAATATTCACTAATCTAATTTACATGTTTTAACTTAAGATTGCGATGATTGCATACTAATGTACATGATTAGCTATTTTACAGGGTTTCTATGAGAAGTGATTGTGTAATGAGAGCAAAGGAATCAAGGACGATAAAGTGACGCCATAGAAGGAGCTGGCATGGCGCCCCAGACCACTTGGTGCGACATTGGTGCGAGGCGCCAAGCCAAGAAGTACTGAGGGCGATTTCATACGCACTGGCAGTGATGCTCCACCCTACCAGGAGCACTGCCCTAAGCCCTGACCAACGTGTTGTTTAAATTTGGTTTAAATAGGATTCCTTTTTAGACTAGAATTGGAAATATTGTTCCTAAACTCTATAAATAGGACCTTAGGGGTATTTTGTAAAGGTTTGATTTCTTTTTGGTGTGCAAGAGCAAGGATTAACACATTGTAATAGGTTTCAATTCTCAAACTCTTTGTTTAGTTGCGAATCACATGAACAATACTATTTTAAGTTTTTGAATATTATGAGTGGCTAAATGCCCTTGTTCTGGGGCTGTAGCCATGGATAATTGTTGAACATCAATAGTTTTGAATTAATTATGAGTTATCTTTTTAAGTTACTTTTGTGTCTTATTTTAGTATTTCTTGACTGGCCATCATAGAGATAAATTTCTTGTCTACTCTTAAACTCGGGAGACGCTAAGGCAGATAGACCAAATGATACAAAAAGCTTGATCTTTCATTAAATTGAGTTGATTTGTGTTTAGGAGTAACGCCCGGATGAACACCTAGCATGTTTACGAAACATGATGAAATATATATGCTCGCCAATTAGGATTTCCTATCCCCACTCAATGATGTAGTTAGATAGCTAAGTGGAGTAGGCGATGAGAGGTTGGGAGACCATGATCATAAAATCAACCCTGTAAATGAGTAACTTGATAACCTAAATTAGTTCATTACTTGCGATACGATACAGGAAAGCCAAAGCATGCTACAGCCCTGGAATTGTCTCTTACTTGTTTAAATCATCAAATTACTTGCGATACGCTACAGGAAAGCCAAAGCATGCTTTCGGCGGAGTTTGGCTCCATGCTTATGAGAATGCTAAGTTATACAAAGAGAAGACCAAGAGATGGCATAACAAGCACATAGTACCTCGCAGTTCACTCCGGGCGAAAAGGTATTACTTTTTAACTCTAGACTTAAGTTATTCCCCGGGAAAATAAGGTCTAAATTGAGTGGGCCCTTTAAAGTGGTGAGAATGACTCAACATGGTGCGGTAGAAATTAAAGGAAAAAATGTCCCATCATTTTTAGTGAATGGGCAAAGGAAAAATGTCCCATCATCGAGAAGCTTTTGAGATAAACAATGAATGATCCAAGTTGAGTCGAGCCGCAACTTTAAACCAGGCGCTCCATGGGAGGCAACCCGTACAAATATGTAATAAGTAGTTAGTTTTGCTTAATTTTGAGTTTTAGCTTAGTTTAAGTTTATGGGATTTAGTGAAGTTTTGTTATTTTTCATTTACTAAATTGATAGGATGTTAGTTTAGTGTGATTTATTTGTATTAATTAGGAACTATGAAGAAAAATACAAACAGAGGAGTCGTGCCACGACCAAAACTAAGGTGCTAGGTGGGAGGCAAACCACCAACATATTTTTACATAGTTTGGTTGATGTGCAGGATATCGGAGACTATACCATCACGGAAGAGTAAACAAGCGCACTAGAAAATGGGCGAGGACGCCCAGCCTTGGCCGGGCACACGCTAGGTGTGCCGCGCTAAGGCAGCAAGTCCTGAGGCTTGTTTCAGGTGCACTGGCGGTGCCCCACGCCCATATCGCGCCAGCCCAAAAACCAAGCATCGTTCCACGCACATCTCGGGTGCGCCATGCCAAGGTAAGAAGTTCTGGGGGTCATTTTTGGCGCTGTGGCAGCGTGACGCACTGCTATCGCACCACGCCCCTTGTCCTAATTTTTTTTTCATGGGACCCACTTTAAATCTTCCACCTACCCAAATTCAACTCACTTTCTCCCACTATTTCTCTCTCTACCCGACGCCTCTCTTCTAGACCCCTCTCTTCCAATGCTATCTAAATTCCCAAAAAATTCTTCATCTTCTCCACCCACATTCTTCCCCAAATCCCAAATTCCTCTATTAATTCTTCCTAAAACATTCTTCTATTACCTTTTCCTTCACACCCAACCACTAAAACCCATAAAATTCCAAAGAAAAATCAAACCACTAAACCCCACCCTCCACTGCCTACCCGACCCCCACCCTTCTTCCCCAAAATATTTTTCTTTTTCTTTCTTATTTTTTTTCAATATTTGAGGTAAGGATGGTTCCTAAAAGCAAGAATGTTGCAAGTGGCACTGGTACTAAGATGAATAGAAAAGGGGCGATTTTTGGATGTTCAAGTTGGGCACCTACCGACTTGACGCCACAAAAATTTGGTAAGCAAGTGGTTATTCACTATGGAGAGGAGTGGTATGATTTTAAACAGGAAGCTAAATTCATGGGTGATGAATATGTAAATGAAGGGCAATTGCTAGCGGAATTTCCTCATATTCACGCCCAAGTCCATGCTTTAGGGCTTCATTACATCTTTGTGGATCAAGTGAGTGTAATCTGAGCCCTGTGTGTGAATTTTATGCCGATTGGAATACACATCATTTAAGGTGGAACCAAGGTCTTATTTGTAATAATTGTGTGCAATTTTTGGTAGAAGCATTAAATGAGTTTTTGGGTGCCCTTAATTGTGACCATTTTGAATTTCAAACCAAGATAGAACGATCCCCTTATTGTGACATTCTGCATACTTTGTGTGGGGTGAACGCTATTTCTAGGTATGATAGAGTTAGAGATACGGGTCGACATTCGACTCTTCATTATGCCCATTTGAATTTAAAGGTGCGAGTCTGGTTGAAGATTGTGTCTAGTACCTTATTGTCGTGCAAGCATATGTCTGAGGTCTACTGACTTATGAAGGGGCTGCCAGTGAATATAGGTGCCATTTTAAGGCAAAATATGCTTAAGTTTCTGACAAATAAACGGTGGTATTTTTGTTATGGCAACCTACTCACTAGGTATCTCCGTGCATTAGAAATTGAGGAAGAAGTCCATGATGTGTGTCCTCCCCGTGCCCCTCATTTGGTGTGCCACTTTGTTGATGTCACAAAAACTAAAGTGCATGATCCGTCTGAAGGGCAAGTGTTGTCTACCGCGGATAGGCAAACCAAGGATGATAGCTGGATAGGTCAAATGTATGGGATGATCGAGCTTCAACTGTAGATTGGTGGCCATTCGATGGCTGAGGCTGAAATGGCAACATTGGCAGAGCGTTACCCTTTGATGGATAGCGTGATGTACATGTGTTGGATGGGCCCGACATTCCAAGAACCCATAGATGATGATGATGCCACTGCTGATGAGAAGGATGTATCAGAGGAGGATGAGTCTGATGCTGTTGGCCCCGGTGATGATGACACTGATGCAGGCGATGGTGATGGTGATGCAGCCTTCATGGCTGTGGATTTTACCACAAATGTGGTGAGTTGCTGATTTTGATCACATGGCCTAGAGGCTGACATAGAGTTTTCTTTCACTCTTCACTTTGTTTTACGTTACACACTGAGGACAGTGCTTTATCTAAGTGTGGGGTGGAAGTTGAACTTACCTTATTATATATAGTTTATTGCTTTATCAAGTCTTTTTATTTTTTAGGAGGGTTTCTCAGCTTTTGTTTTCAGTACTTTTCCTGAGAATAGTCCCATTGAATCGACTAGGAATAATTTGCTTATTATTGTTGAGTCTTAGAGTCGTTATAGGAATGAGTTCCTGATGATGGATGGATGTCGTCCATCTTAAGGGAAAATTAGTCACTAGGAGTAGAGAAGTATGAAATAGACCTTTTTGGTTACTTTGAAGCATTGTCTTAATAGTTGGCCAGACGTCATGGGTGGTAGCACTTTTACTTGCAATGTTGAAATGGTAACCTTGAAGCAAGCATAGGCTCTTTGTGTTGACTCTAAATGAAAATGGGCTTAATTGTGTGGAAACACTGTAATGCAATTTATCTGAGCATGCTACAAGTGAATGTTTCCTTATATGTGTTGTGATGTCATGTGTGGTGAGTACTTGCTTAATTTTGCATTGAATAGTATTTAGAACTTGCCCCAAGTGTGCCTAATGAGTAACTTGTGTAATTTATGGAATATGATTGAGGTGTTTCTTTGAATAACCAAGTTTAAATCCTTTTGTGTGCCTCTAAATGAAATATCCGTAGTATAGTCCCATTGAGCCTTTTAGCCTTGAATATTTTCTTAACCCACTTGATTGAGCCGAACCCCTTTTTATTGATACCATAAGTATTCGATCCTAAATTAATTCTTCATGCATTATGTTAAGATGAAAAAGCAAAGACAATGGTGAAAGTAGATAGGGTGGAAATGCTTGATTTATGGCGAATGAAAGAGAAGTGGTAGAAGAATGATGCCCTACGCGTTCTTAAATCTGTGATTGTCCCTGGTCCCTTCTGGGATATTGTGCACTTTGACTAGCGTTAAAATCCTAAGTTAAGGGTGGCTAATTCGGAAATTACCTTGATAATGGCCCTGGTCCGTCCAAGGCCATCGTGCACCTCAACTCATGCAAAATACATAAGTTGAGGGTGGTTATTGTTAAGCGTGAAAATAAATTGTTTGCAGAAAAAAGGGCCTAAGTGAAAGAGAGGGCAATGTGTAAAGTACACGTAGGAAAATATTTATAGAAGTGCACCAAAGAGAAGGATAAATTGTTGAAAATGTATGTCCGCAAGTAGATCAAATCATGTGCATTAGGGAGGATGAGTCACTAATTTTATCCTAAATGTATCCTCCCTTACCTTAAGCCGACATTACAACCAAATATAAGTCCTCTTGACTCTATGAGTAACACTTTGTGAAAGTTAAAGTACACTAAGGGCAAGCTTATGACATGTTAGGATATGTGAAAACTTCATTTGTGAGTTTGAGAGTTGAATTATGAAAAATAGTCCTTGTGATGGAAATATAATGTATGAACATGATGTTTGTGTGACCAAAAGGCTATACTAAAAATGGTGAGGGCATTCATGAAACATGTTTGGGGTATATTGTTGTGTAGTGTATTGTATAAGTTGCATTAGCCCTAAAAGGTTGTGAATGAGTCATTCATTGAGGTTGTGAATTGTTGATTGGTAGACTATCACGATGAACTAAAATTGTGAATTATTGCATAAAATGTGTACCGCAAAATCATGATTAAAGATGTTTGACTGATTGTAAAGCGAGGGGATAAGTCCAAATGGTAAGAGTATGAGTTGATAATTTAGAGTTTGTTCGAGGACTAACAAATGTTTAAGTGTGGGGTGGTAATCTTAGGCATATTTATTGCCAAATTATTACGAATTACCCATATTTAATGTGAGTTTATGAACATTCACTAATCTAATTTACATGTTTTGACTTAAGATTGTGATGATTGCATACTAATATACATGATTAGCAATTTTGTAGGGTTTCTAAGAGAAGTGATTGCGTAATGGGAGCAAAGGAATCAAGGACGACAAAGTGGCGCCATAAAAGGAGCTCACGCGGTGCCCTAGACCACGTTGTGTGACACTGGTGTGAGGCGCCAGGCCAAGAAGTACTGAGGGCCATTTCAGGTGCACTGCAGCGCAATGCGCCAGCCTACCAGGCGCGTTTCAGGCGCGCTGCCCAAAGCCCTGACCGTCGTGCTGTGCCAAATTTGGTTTAAATAAGATTTCTTTTTGGACTAGAATTGGAAATACTTTTCCTAAATTCTATAAATAGGAACCTAGGGTTATTTTGTAAGGGTTCAACTTCTTTTTGGTGTGCAAGAGCAAGGATTAACACATTGTAATAGGTTTCAGTTCTCTAACTCTTTCCTTAATTTCGAATCCTATGAACAATACTATTTTGAGTTTTTGAATACTATGAGTGGCTAAATGCCCTTGTTCTGGGGCTGTAGCCATGGACACCTAGCTTGATTACGAAACACGATGAAATATAAATGCTCGCCAATTAGGACTGCCTATCCCTGCTCAATGATATAGTTATACAGCTAATTGGAGTAGGTGATTAGAGGTCACCATGATCATAAAACCAACCATGTAAATCAGCAACTTGATAACCTAAATTAGTTCATTTTTTGTGATACGATACATGAAATCCAAAGCATGTTGCAGCCCTGGAATTGTATCTTACTTGTTTAAAACATCTAATTGAAGTTGTTCTCATAGTTATTGTATTTATTCGGGAAAATGCATAAGTAACCCCTCAACCTATGCCCAAAATCCCAGAGACACACATATACTATACTAAAGTCCTATTACCCCCCTGAACTTATTTTATAGATAATTTTCTACCCCTTTTAGGCCTACGTGACACTATCTTCTGGGGCCAACACGTGTTGACCATTTTTTCAAGCTATCTGGTTGAAAGTGCCACGTAGGCTGAAAAGGGGGAGCAAATTATTTATAAAATAAGTTTATGAGATAATATGACCTTAGTATAGTATAAGTGTGTCAATGAGATTTCAGGCATAGGTTGGAGGGGGGGTACTTATGCATTTTCCCTATTTATTCAATTTGTCGTAGTAGTAATAAACAACAATCAAACTCTTTTGAAGACACTTTTGCTGAATTGTGGAATTAAGTTGGTTAATATAAATTGATCGTAAGTCCCTTGGGTATGATAACTCGTTTCTTAAAGGAACTATACTCTTTGTGCAACCACATACACTTGCATGTGCATTTGGGCGCAACAGAGAGAGTAACATATTTTGAGTCTGTGACATTTTAAAAAATGCAATAAAAAAAGTTGGTTGTCTCCCTAAATTCCATATGCTCTACATAAATTGGAACAACGGGAGTGAAGATATTTCAATAATTTAACAAAGACATTTCAATAATTTATATATTCAAAAATTACATTAAAAACACTATAAATCACAATACTGTCAACTTAAAATAATATAAACTTACAATAAAATAAAAGTTTGATTGATTCTCAAAATTTAATTTGTATCATATAAATTAGATTAGAGACATTAATTTATATTGGGCCTGTGCTGACACGGGCTTCATACAAGGGTTTTTTCAATTGTTTTGAGTCAAACAATGGGGCCGATTCCAAATCCATGTCCTTTTCTTTCTTTAAAATAAAACCAAACAAAAAAACCCTAGAAAATAACTTTCCAAATCATTACCTCATAAAAAGGGAAAGCGCCGTTCCACAAAACCTTTCATCTACCTCGGCCGGCCAACGCTGAGACACAAACTAGTAGTTGTACCATAAAAAATCACAAGAAACTTCTTCAGAAATCCAACTTTATTTTACGCTCCAAAGCTCAGAATCATACGAGCAATGTTCTTGTTTTCGATACAACGAGTGGAGATGAGGTTAGAATTCTTATCTGTCTCGAGGTCATCAAACGTTAAGTCAAAAATCCCTTTTACGACATAATTTATTTTCTATTCAATGCATATATGGGGAAACACGAGGAACACTTAGGTGCCTTCAAGAAACTAATAGTAATATCTTATGGTTATGTAAGTAGCAGTTGGACAGTTTCACACACTTCGGCCAACTCCAGCCCGAATCTGGGCTGCCTTGGTCATGGTTTTCCAATGTGGTTTGATAATAAAAAGTTGATTTTCCTAGCAAAACATTTGCCTACACGTTAGTTTTGATATTTATATGAGAATGATTCCAATCTCAAGACCTATAAGAAAGTACATTCAGTTTTGGAACTGTTCATCTACCTCGGCTTGCTAACCCTCTCGTCTTTCGTCCACATACAACGCTGAGATAATACAAAGAATAGCAGTTATGCCCTCACAATCACAAGAAAATTCTTCATCGTATTTTAGAAATATTTCAACTTTATTGTACGCTCCAAATTAGGCCAACACCTCTGGTCTGATAGCAACATGTATTTATCGTTGCCGGTATATGTGCATTTCTTTTGACCTATTATGGTTCAATTTACTGATAGATAGTAGATATAGTTTGTATTTTTTCCCTTACTACTACTACATTCCACTTACTATTTTCCTTTCTACTTGAATAGTAAAAGCTAAAAATATTTACTTTTTTGTTGTCAAACTTTAGCATTTGCTTAGAACTAAGAATTTGTTAAGCATCTAATAGTTTTAAAAACACTTTCAATAATGTATAGCACTTTTAATTCAAAATACATAAATTATTGAAAGTGTAATTTTAATTATTGGAGGCTTAACAAATTCTTAGTTCTAAGCAAATATCAAAGTTTGAACAAATTCATGTATTTAGCTTTTACTAATTTAGTAGAAAGGGGAACTAGTAAGTGCAAAGTAGTTGCAGTAAGGGAAAAAATACCAACTATATCTACTATCTATCAGGAAATGGAGCCATAATAGGTCAAAATATATGCACCCATATTGGTACGATAAATACCTGTTGTTATTAGACCAGAGACATTGGCTTAATTTGGAGTGTACAATATAGTTAGAATATTTATGAAACACAACCAATAATTTTCTTGTGATTTGTGATGGCACAACTGCTAATCACTGTCTTGTCTCAGCATTGTTATGGACGGAGGACGAGAAGGTTGTCCAGCCGAGCTAGATGAAGAGTTCAAAAAATAGAAAGTACATTTTTATAAGTCTTGAGCTCGGAATCTTACTCGTATAAATATACAGATTGACGTGTAGGTGATGTCTTATCATGAAAAACAAAATTTTACCATCAAACCACATTGGAAAACCATGACCAATGATGGATGCACTCCAAACCATGACAAGGAGTTCACAAGCTCTGTATCAAGTCGTTGTTTGGAGGCTTGGAAGGAATTTGGAGTGAAGGCTTGAAGCTTTGAAGATTTTGCAAGTGGGTTTATTGATTATAATAAATTGGGGCTTGAAAAGAATCAGAGCTAGTCTTCCATATCAAGGGAAGCCTAAATCTCGAATTTCATGGAATTTTGGAGCTCAAACGAAGAAGCTATGAATTTGAAGCTCACCTTATTGATGAAGTTTTTTCATGAGTTGAATAAAGAGGAAAATGAGTTTCTAATTTTGAGATTGCTTGCTTGAAATCAAGGCTTCAAAGTAATGGAGTTTGGTCTCCATAGAAAGAAGAGCTTGTGATTTCAAATTTGAAAGGAATCAGAGCCAAAATGAAAGAGTTGTGCATTTTGGATCTTTATCCTTCTTCATATTGTTCTTGAGGATAATCAAGTCTTCAAGAAGAAGAATATTCAAAAAAGAGGTGATAGATCTAAAAGGAAGGGAAAGGGAAAGTGTTTGAGTGAATATACCTAGTACAAAAAGGAATATTCCAAAAGGGGTAAATACAAAAAAAGGTACAAGGGGGACCACAAAATATTACAAGGTTGATTTGGCCTCTTCCAAATGCCATCTTGTATGAAATTTGGTTAAAAAAATAACCCCAAGAAAGTGATTTCATTTCTAATTCCTACTTTCCATTCCCTTGACTCCTAATCACTTCTTTTGATTCTTTAAAAAAATTAATTTTTTACTAGTAATTATCCTACTTAATTGTTAATTAATTCTTAAGTCCTTTTCTTTGTTAGTGCTAATTTCTTCTTGTGTTTTTCTTGTTTTGTTTTCCTGTTAATTTTCTTAATTCAAGTCCATTAGATTTTATTGAGTCAACTTTGTCAATGGGGATGAAATAGATGAAAACCCCTCGAAAAACCTTCTATAATAATCAACCAATCCTAAGAAACTTCTATTATTAGTTGGAGATGTGGGTCTAGGCCAGTTCTGCACTGCCTCAATCTTCTGAGTGTAAACTCGAATCCCATCACTAGAAACAATGTGGCCTAAAAACGCCACAGACTTGAGCCAAAACTCACATTTGGATGATTTAGCATACAACTCTCTATCTCTGAGAGTTTGAAGAACTATTCTGATATGACTATCATGATCTTCCTCATTCCCCGAATAAATTAGAATGTCATCAATGAATACGATAACAAACACATCAGGATAGGGCTTAAACACTCTGTTCATAAGATCCATGAACGCTGCAAGAGCATTAGTTAGGCCAAAAGACATAACCATAAACTTATAATGACCATAACAAAAACTATCTTTGGAATATCACTCTCTCTTACTCTCAACTGATGATAGCCTGATCTGAGGTCTATCTTAGAAAAACAAGTGGCACCCTGAAGTTGATCGAAAAGATCATTAATTATCCAAAAAGGACACTTATTCTTGATAGCGACCTTGTTCAATTGGCGGTAATCAATACACATCTTAAGTGAACCATCCTTCTTCCTCACAAATAAGACTGGAGCGCCCCAAGGTGAACATTTGATCGAATGAAACCTTTATCAAGAAGGTCTTTCAACTGCTCTTTTAACTCTTTCAACTCAGCGGGACCCATTCTATATGACGGAATAGAAATAGGTCGAGTATCAGGAAGAATATCTATACGGAAATCTATTTCCCTCTCAGGAGAGACTCCGGGATGATCATCTGGAAAAACCCTGGAAACTCACTCACAATTGGAACTGACTGAATATGTGGTGTCTCAACACTAGAGTCATTAACTCGGACTAAGTGATAGATGCACCCCTTGGGAACTAACTTTCTGGCCTTAAGGTATGAAATAAAATTACCCTTAGGCACTGCTGAACTACTCCTCCACTCAATAACTGACTCATTAGGAAACTGGAACTTAACTACTCGAGTTCTACAATCAACTGAGGCATAACAAGCATTAAGCCAGTCCATACCTAGAATAACATCAAAGTCTACCATATCTACTAAGTTAGCCATGATGTCCTTGTGATTGACAGAAATGACACAATCACGATAATCTCTCTCAACTACAATAGACTCACCAACAGGTGTGGAAACAGTGAAGGGCTCAACAAGTTGCTTGGGAATTATATCGAACCTCATAGCAATATATGGAGTCACAAAAGATAGACTCACACTAGGATCAAGTAAAGCATAAACATCAAAAGTAAAGACTTTGATCATACCAGTGACAACATCTAGTAAATTCTCTTGTTCTTAGCGACTGGTGATAGCATACAGACGATTTTCTCCTCTGCCTGTCCCAGAAGTAGCTCTTCTAGGTGCAACTCTGTCTGGCGGAGTCTCTAAAGAATATTAGGCTCTATTGCCCCCATCACCACTTCCCTGCTTGTTCTTAGGTCACTCTCTCATGAAATGACATGTTTGACCACGCTTGAAGCAACCAGTGGAGCCATCACGACACGCTCCTGGGTGGTTCCTACCACACTTAGCACATACATGAGTTCAATTACTTCCTTGTGCCACACTACCTTGGGATTGTACAGGTCTAGCTCTGAAGTTATGTGAATTCTGATTCTTGAACTCACCTCTATTCTTTGGTGCAGGTGCACTAGCAGGATGATGGAGCAGGTCCATTTTACTTTTGTGAAAAGATGACCGGTTTGCATTGCTCTTCTACTGCCTAAGCTCATTTCCTGAGGTCTTAGCTTTCTTGTTTTGGAACTCTTCCCTATTTCTCAACTTGTCTTCCTCAACCCGCTGCACATGGATCATCAACCTTGTGATGTCCATGTCCCCTATGAACATCGTAACCTTACCCTCTTTTCTTGACAGACGAGACAACCCAAACACAAACATGCTCATCCTGCTCCTCATGTCAGCAACCATCTCTGGAGCATTATGGGGAAGTTGGGTGAACTTGAGGCTGTACTTATGTACACTCATGGATTCCTGCTTAAGAGTGAGGAATTCTCTTACCTTTGCCTCTCTCAGCTCACGGGGAAAGAAACGACCCATGAAGGCCTCTTCGAACACATCCCGACTCACAATTGGTGCACCCTCAGCTCTACTCTTCTTCGCTTGGTCGTACCAGACTCTAGCAAAACCCTTGAGTTGGTATGCATCTAGCTCTACACGCTCAACATCAATAACTTGCATCACCTCAAACACTTTCTGCAACTCTTCCACAAAGTTTTTCGGATCCTCAGTGACACTTAAACCAGTGAAGTCCGAAGGATTCATCCTCAAGAACTCATATATCCTAGATGTATCAGCCATATCCTGTCGATTCCCTCTTTGATGCCCTTCTTGGTTGGTCACAACTTGACTCAATATTTGGATAACATCCCGGAACTCAGCATTAGTGACCTTTCCTTGGGGTTGCACTTCTGGTGCATTAGTAATCCCTTAATCCTGGGGATCAACATTCCTCATAGCAGGATGACCTAGAACAGTTCTTTGTGGAGGCATGATCTAAAATATATGCGCAAACAAGAAATATAAATAAACTTTATAGAGTTGAACTATACCATACGAAAAGAGTATGAAAGAAGTGAGATAGTGTAACAACCGGGTTCCGTTGTAATAGAAATGCCAATAGGGGGAAATTTGGGGCCCGAAAAACATTTTTGTAGTATTTGTATTTTCCCAACCTTGTCTAGATTTGGATGAAATCGGAGTCCTTGAGGTGTGTGGAAATCTGGTAACAATCGGGTGAGTTGTTTTTGATTTTGATTGCATGAGTAGTTAGATAACTTGTTAAGGAAATTGTACGACTTTATAGAATTTAATTCGGGTGAGTAGAACTCCCGAAATTGATCTTAGTGTAAATGGTATTTTCTGATCATCGTGGGTTAGAGGTGTGTTGTGAAATGAGATTTTGGAATTCCTTTAATTGACTCTCTGGTTCCGTTTGTGCCACCTTGGTGGGAGTTTGGTTGCTCTGGCGGGGTCACTACAGCAGAATGATGGTCGATGTGGAGGGTACGACGAGACTTACAATCGCAGGTGAAAGATGAACAACTCACTAGTTTGAGAATGCCGCTCTGGCGGGAATTTGGGTCGCTCTGGCGCCACCGCTACAACGGGGTGAGGGCCGCTATAGCAGTCTAGATGCGACTTAATGTCATTAATAAACCCCTAAACGACCTTATTTGGCACTTTTCGACTTTTAGAGCTAAGGAACGATCCCCAAGCGACTCCTACTCATTTTTCACCATTCTTGAAGATAAAAGTAAGCTTCTCACTCCCTTAATCCATTTTTCGATCCATAGAATGTAATAGAATGGGTTATTATTGATGGGGGAGGGTTTTGTTATAGATTGCATGGTGGAAACAACCCTAATTTGGATAATTGGGATCATGGGTTTGATCTAAGGTTCATAGAATTGTTAGTAATCCAGGTAATTAATGATTGTTTATTGATTCCCATATTATATTGATTGTTTGTAGACCAAGAACAAGCGGAACGAATCCGAAAATGGAAGGATCAAGTTTCTTAGGGTTTCAAGCTTGTTTCGAGGTAGGTGATGGTTGTGATTCTATGTTTGTGTGATGTATGCCTGCTCTTGCTTTATTATGATACTTGTGTATGTATGAATATTGCAATGTTGATCACACTAGTTGTAATTAAGATAGATGAATATCATTGCCATGAAATCATGATTTAAATGTATGATCTTGATGATGTACTTGTGTTTGTGATTGTGGTGTGTGAATGGGATCAGATTGCCACGTTCTGGCATAACTAACTTGGATGTTAATTTCCTTATTTTTGTTTTAGTTGCTTAATTTGGGTTGTAGTAGTGGTTCTCCCATCGGAGTGTTAGTGTGGGTGCCAATCGCAACGGTCTGGGTCGTGACAAAGTTGGTATCAGAGCCTAGGTTCGTTGATCTCGATGTATCAAAACGAGTCTAATAGAGCTCGCAGAACAGTATGGGGACGGCTTTAGTTTTCTTTGAGAGGCTATATGACTTTAGGAAATCTCTATTTTTCTCTTGTCTCTTTTTGTGCAATGACTTGATTCCAATTGGTATCTGGCGAGTCAAATTGGTATCTAACCTCCTTCACTCTTCTGTTCACAGATGGTTAATAATAGGTATAACGGTGCTAGGCCCATAGCTCTTGTCAATGCTCCAGTTGAGGAATCTGCAGCGAGAGGTCGCGTTGAGGCAGAGGTAGAGGAAGAGTTAGGGGTAGAGGCCGTGGGATAGTAGCGCCTGCTGTGAATGAGGTGACGATTGATAATGTTCCTATGACTGAGAACCCTCCTGCCCATAATGAGGAGATAAAATATGATATTGAGGTTGAAGATGTTGATGAAAATGGACAAGAGAAAAAGGTGCTAGTGGAGACTGCGGTTGTTTCTCCCATCAATTCGGTGTTAGACAGCATATTATGGCATTCTTGAAAGGGTTGGCTGGTCCAGGAGTGCTTCCATCTGCTCAAACAACTCAAACTCCTACTAATCCTCCTGTTGCTAGCACTGCACCCAAGACTGTTGGAAATATAGGTACTGATGCTTTCTTCCATCCTTTGTTGGGTTCTGTTATGACTAGGAACGAGCATGATATGTTCACTAAGTTTCTGAAGCTTAAGCCTCTGGTATTTCTTGGTTCTGAGACTGAAGATGCTTATAAGTTTATCTTAGATTGTTATGAGAGGTTGCATAAATTGGGTATTGTTCACCAACATGGGGTTGAGTTCGTGTCTTTCCAATTTCAAGGTAAGGCCAAGCAGTGGTGGAGAGCTTATATGGAATGCAGATCTTCTACCTTACCTCCACTTACTTGGACCCAATTTCATACTTTGTTTCTATAAAAGTACGTGCCCAGAACCTTGAGGGATCGCAAGAAGGATGAATTTATGGCTTTAGAACAAGGTGGTATGTCTGTGGCTGCTTATGAGGCCAAGTTCCATGCTTTATCCAGATATGCTACGCAGTTAGTTACTACTGAGGAGGAGAGGATTCAAGTGTTTATTAGAGGTTTGAATTCTGAGTTGCAAGTATTATCTGTTCATATGACTTCTGGAGGGAGGAGTTTTAATGAGGTGATGGACTATATTAAGAAAATGGAGGGGGTAAAGTGATACGGTCAAGCTAAGGCTTGGGCAAAAAGGGCAAAGAATTCAGGTAACTTTAAAGGCTCTTACTCTAAGGGGTCTGGAAGGCCAATACTTGCAGCCAAGCCAATTCAGTCTGCTAAGCCCGCCTCTACAGGTAACTACTCGGGAACTCCATCTCATAATTTTCAGGATATTCAGAGTGTCGTGCCTTCGACGGGCAGCATACCACCTTTTGATCGTACTTGCTACAACTGTGGTGAACCTGGGCATATGAGTAAAGATTGTCCCCACCCACGTGTGTTAGATTCCACGTAACAACAACAATCTAGAGCAGTGGTACCCGCGGGGAACGGTAATAATGGTTGAGGACATCCACAAGGTGGGCGAGGAGGTAATCAACGATGCCGTGGAGGTAGATGAAGTGGTAATGGTAATGGAGGAAGGGGTAACGCGCAACCAGGCAGAGAAGTAGCTCGACAAGATGATAGGGATCAATGTTATGCTTTTCTGGGCAAGAATAAGGCGGAGGTGTCCGACGCAGTGATCACAGGTACTATTCTTGTCTGTGACCGGATGGCTAATGTGTTGTTTGATTCGGGTTCTACTTATTCATATGTATCTGTGAGATTTACCTCTGATTTTGAGATGATTTGTGATATTCTTGATGCCCATATTCGTGTTTCTACCCCATTTGGAGAGTCAGTCATAGTTATCCATGTCTATCGTGCTTGTCCTATTGTGTTTATGGGTTTTTAGACTTGAGGCTGATTTGGTGATTTTGGATATGATTGACTTTGAAATAATCTTAGGCATAACTTGATTGCCCCCTATTATGCTGTGCTTAATTGTAATAATAAGTCTATAACTCTAGAAATTCTGGGAAGGGAATAATTAGAGTGGGACGGGGTGTACAAGCCTAAGCAAGCTAAGATTATATCCTCCATTCGGGCTAGTAAATTAGTAGAGCAGGGTTGTTTGGCTTATTTGGCTCATTTTAGGGATGTTGAGATTGATGCTCCATCCATTGGGTCTATTCCTGTAGTGTCTGAATTTAGTGATGTGTTTCCTAATGACTTGCCTGGTATGCCTCCGGATAGAGATATAGATTTTTGCATTGAATTAGAGCCTGGTACTCGTCCCATTTCTATCCTTCCATATCGCATGGCTCCGGTAGAATTAAGAGAGCTTAAGGCTCAAATCCAAGAGCTCTTTGATAAGGGAATTATTCGCCCTAGTGCTTCCCCATGGGGTGCTCTAGTTTTGTTTGTTAAGAAGAAGGATAGTAGTATGAGAATGTGTATAGATTACCGGTAATTAAATAAAGTCACTATTCGGAATAGGTACCCCTTGCCTAGAATAGATGATCTCTTTGACCAATTGCAAGGTGCATCGGTTTTCTCTAAGATTGATCTAAGATCCGGTTACCATCAATTGAAAATTAGGCCTAAGGATGTGCCCAAGATGGCGTTTAGAACTCGCTATGGGCACTATGAGTTTTTGGTTATGTCTTTTGGTTTGACCAATTAGCCTGCAGCTTTCATGAGTTTGATGAATTGGTGTTCAAACCATTTCTTGATTCGTTCGTTATAGTTTTTATTGATGATATTTTGGTTTATTCGAAAAGTGAGGAAGAGCATGCCAACCGCCTTCGTAGTGTTTTGGGTGTTCTTGGGAAGCAAAAGTTTTATGCTAAATTTTCTAAGTGTGAATTTTGATTGAAATCGATTGCATATTTGGGGCATGTAGTTTCGAAAGAGGGGGTAATGGTAGATCCTCAAATGATTGATGCGGTTAAGAATTGTGTCCGACCAAGTTCGGTGACAGAAGTTAGGAGTTTTGTGGGGCTCGCTAGGTATTATCGTAGGTTTGTTAAAAATTTTGCTTCTATTGCCACTCACTTGACTAACTTGACCAAAAAAGAGATACCATTTGAATGGACTGAAAAATGTGAGGAGAGCTTTCAAAAGCTCAAGGCTCTCTTGACCACCGCGCCCATTCTAGCATTACCGCTGGAGGGTGAAGACTCTATTGCTTATTGTGATGCTTCACATTCTGGTTTGGGTGTTGTGTTGATGCAGGACAAGAATGTTATAGTTTATGCCTCGCGTCAATTGAAGGTGCATGAGAGGAATTATCCAAATGCGTGATTTAGAGTTGGCGGCGGTAGTATTTTCTCTTAAGATATGGTGGCATTACCTTTATGGTGTTAAGTGTGAAGTGTTTACTGATAATCATAGTTTGCAACATGTGTTCACTCAAAAGGATCTGAATTTGATACAACGAAGATGGATGGAGTTACTCAAAGATTATGATGTAACCATTCAATACCATCTGGGTAAGGCTAATGTTGTGGCAGACACTTTGAGTCGAAAAACGGTAAGTATGGGTAGCTTAGCTTACTTGAGTGTAACCAAGCGACCTTTGGCCAAAGAAATTCAGACCTTAAAATCTAAGTTCATGTAGTTGGGCATCTCTGAAAGAGGCGGGGTGTTAGCTAGCATTGAAGTTAAGGCCACGCTCATTGAGGAGATCAAGGCCAAACAATTTGAGGATTAAAATTGAATGAACTCAAGGAGAAGATGGCAATTGGTAAGGCACAAGAGACCATCTTGATGTGGATAGTGTACTTAGTGATAAGGGGAGGATTTGTGTTCCTCGAGTTGATGAGTTGATTCAAAAATTGTTGGCAGAATCTCATGGTTCGCGATATTCTATTCATCCGGGTGTGACCAAGATGTATAGAGATCTGAAACGAATTTATTGGTGCTCGAGCATGAAGAAAGACATAGCGGAGTTTGTGGCGAAGTATCAAAATTGCCAACAAGTGAAATATGAGCATCAAAGGCCTGTAGGTTTACTTCAAAAAATGTCAATTCCGGAATGGAAGTGGGAAAGAATAGCTATGGATTTTGTGGTTGGTCTTCCCAAGACTTTAGGGAAGTTCGATTCTATTTGGGTAGTGGTTGATAGATTGACTAAGTCAGCCCATTTCATTTTGGTAAGAATAGATTATAACGTTGAACAATTGGCTAAGGTGTATGTGAAAGAGATAGTGAGGTTGCATAGGGTGCCCCTTTCTATTATCTTAGATCGTGGTACCCAATTCACTTCCAAGTTTTGGAGGAAATTGCATGATGAATTTGGCACACAACTCACTTTTAGTACAACCTTTCATCCACAGATGGATGGATAATCCGAGAGGACTATTCAAGTGTTGGAAGACATGTTGAGGGCATGTGTGATTAATTTTGGAGGGCATTGGGATATATTCATACCTTTTGTGTGAGTTCTCCTATAATAATAGTTATCACTCCAGCATTGATATGGCACCATTTGAGGCATTATGTGGGAGGGGATGTAGGTAACCCATAGGTTGGTTCGAGGTTGGAGATGTGAAACCTTTAGGGGTTGATTTAGTGAAGGATGCTCAAGATAAGGTGAGAAGTATTCAAGCTAAACATCTAGTAGCCCAGAGTAGACAGAAGAAGTATGCGGATCATAAGGTAAGAGACATGGAATTTCAGACTGGTGAGAACGTTCTTCTTAAGGTATCACCTATGAAAGGGGTGATGAAATTTGGTAAGAAGGGCAAGTTAAATCTGCGATATATTGGTCCCTTTGAGGTTCTTGAATGTGTAGGACCGGTGGCATATAGATTGACTCGAGCCCTTAATCTATCCGGTGTTCATCTGGTATTTCATCTGTCTATGTTGAAGAGATATCATGGTGACAGAGATTATATCATTAAGTGGGACTCAATTGTGCTAGAAAAAGACATCCAATATGAGGAGGAACCAATTGCTATTCTTGATCGGGATGTGCGTAAGTTGAGGACCAAAGAGATTAAGTCCTTGAAAGTTCAATGGAAGCATCGTCTAGTTGAGGAAGTTACTTGGGAGATCTAGAGGGACATGCGAGACAAGTATCCCCAATTGTTCATCGAATTAGGTACTACTTCATTCCTTCCTTAACCTACTTTTCCTACTTATTGTCACTCGGGGACGAGTGACAGGTAAATTGGTATTTATCATAATGACTGGGTTCCGTCATTATAGAAATGCCAACGCGGGAAAATTTGGGGCAGGAAAAACTTTTTCGTAGTATTTGTATTTTCCCAATCTTGTCCAGATTTGGATGAAATTAGAGTCCTTTAGGTGTGGGGAAATCTAGTAATAATCATGTGAGTTTTTTTGTATTTTGATTGCATGAGTAGTTAGATAACTTGTTAAGGAAACCGTACGACTTTATGGAATTGAATTCGGGTGAGTAGAATTCCCGGAATCAATCTTAGTGTAAAGGGTATTTTATGATCGTCGTGGGTTAGAGGTGTGTTGTGAAATGGGATTTTGGAATTCCTTCAATTGGCTCTCTGGTTCCGTTTGTGCCGCCTTGACGGGAGTTTGGTCGCTCTGGCGGGGTTGCTACAACGGAATGATGGTCGTTGTGGCGGGTATGACGAGACTTAAAATCGTAGGTGAATGACGAACAACTCACTGGTTCGAGAATGCCACTTTGGCTGGAATTTGGGTCTCTCTAGCGCCGCCGCTACAGCGGGGTGAGGGCCGCTGTGGTGGTCCAGACGCGACTTAATGTCGTTAATAAACCCCTAAACGAACTTGTTTGACACTTTTTGACTTTCAGAGCTAAGGAACGGCCCCCAGGCGACTCATACTCGTTTTTCACCATTCTTGAGGATAAAAGTAAGTTTTTCACTCCCCGAATCTGTTTCTTTGATCTGTAGAACGTAATAAAATGGGTGAATATTGATGGGGGAGGGTTATGTTATAGATTCTATGGTGGAAACAACCCTAATTTGGATAATTGAGATCATGGGTTTGATCTAGGGTTCATAGAATTGTTAGTAATCCAGATAATTAATGATTGTTTATTGATTCCTGTATTATATTGATTATTTTTATACCAAGAACAAGCGGAATGAATCCGAAAAGGTAAGGATCAAGTTTCTTAGGGTTTCAAGCTTGTTTCGAGGTTGGTAATGGTTGTGATTCTATGTTTGTGTGATGTATGCCTGTTCTTACTTCATTATGATACTTGTGTATGTATGAATGTTGCAATGTTGATCACACTTGTTGTAATTGAGATAGATGAATATCATTGCCATGCAATCATGACTTAAATGTATGATCTTGATGATATACTTGTGTTTGTGATTATGGTGTGTGAATGGGATCGGATTGCCATATTCCGACATAACTAACTTGGATCGGATTGCCATGTTCCGGCATACATATGGTATCGGTTGCCATGTTCCAGCATAAATATAGGATCGAATTGCCATGTTCCGACATGCTAACAGTTTGGGTTTGGGTTCCATGAGAGGACCAATGATGTGATGATAAATGTGAAATGTGTTGTTGATTCTTCATGTTGATGATGTTGTATATATTGATACATATATGCATGTGATTATAATGTTGTTTGACTTGCTTATGTTGCACTAGTAGGATAGCTGCGTGATCCTCCCAGTACACTGTGGTTGTGTACTGATTCTGCACTTGTTCTTCCGTACTTTCACGAGAAAGCAAGCTATCGACCTTATCTCCGTTAGTTTTTCAAGATCAGTGAACCCAGATGTCAACATCTCTATGGGGCCTACTCTAGTCTTTTATCTGCGGAGAGATGGTCGTTTACTGCAAAAGAGAAAAGAAGACCGGACTAAAAGAGATCTCACTTTCGACGATTGAACTTGACTTATTTTTGTTGAGTACAGGGCATCTTCATGTCTATTGACAGACCTCGCTTAGAAGATCAGTGATCGTTGCTTCGAATTCAAGGGAGAGTCAATTCTTTTGGGCTGCCATGGGATTCTCTTTCGTCTATGTCTATCATTTCGGACTTAGATATTTGTTGTAGTTAGTTGATTAATTCATTAGTTGGGGATCTATCCCTTCTTCTTTAGACTTGGATCTTTTGGTACATTGACTTTCAGGTTCTATGTTGTTTTTCCGCATTTGTTTAGTTAATTAACTTGTTTTCGTAACTTAATTGCCTTAGTTTTGTTTTAGTTGCTTAGTTTGGGTTGTAGTAGTGGTTCTCCCACCGGAGTGTTAGTGTGGATGCCAATCGCGACGGTCTAGGTTGTGACAGATAGTTCCTGAATTTCGCAGCCTCTTAATTATAGATGTGGCGCGTTTCACACCGATAACTAGGACTCTACAAACACGACTTCATAGACACCCTATGACTCTTGAACTCTGTGCTCGGATACCAAGTTTGTCATGCCCCGAGCCTATACACTAGATGTGGCTAGCACTTGAGAACTATTGCTGGCCCCAAGCGAACCCTTGGCCTAACTCAACTCTCAGCGGAATACTTACTCAACATTAGATAAACTCAAATATAAAGTTTTAACTCAAATGTCTCAAATACTTAACTTAGAACATTTAAAACTATTCAAACTGGCCACTAGGGCAACTCAAGTCTAGAACATTAACAATAGAAAATGTAACAGACATCTCAACTGCTACTGTCTATCTATCGATGAAGCCTATAAATGACAAAGATGGAAGTCGGGACAAGACCCACGACATCCTAACAAAAATGAAAAGTAAATGAAATCCTTCGGAAGGAACGAGGCTCACCAAAGCTAACTCGAACTAATGTGGTATCAACGAAACATCTGTTGATGACTCTGATCTCTTGTATCTGCATCATGAAACGATGCAGGCCAAATGGCATCAGTACATTGAATGTACGAGAATGTAAGGGGAAAATTGAACATAACATAAAAACTTGAACTTGGAAAGAAGGAAACATACTCACCTCAACTCTACTCAACTCAACCTCAACTCATGGATACTCAACTCAATGCAGTGTAAAAATAACAATAAAGATGCAGTTTATATAAAGAATTTAAAACAGTAGATAACAACTCAATGTATTTAAAAATACAATAATAACTCAGTTTGTATGTAAAGATTCAAAATAACTTGATTCGGGAGATTCTCTAACTGACAACTATCACTATCAGCTATGTGATGATACATCGTCTTGCCCACGCTGCCAGAAACGTCCTATACCTTGTCGTAGTATAATACATCCTCAATTAAGTGTATCCACTAAGCTATGCTTAAAAAGCAATAAGGAATCATCTAAAAAGTATGACCCTTTCTACCTGTATTGGCTACATGGTTTATGAAGACTTTGAGTTATTTGAACTCGTCCTCATATCGGTGCTCAATACTACTCCCAATAATACAACTCAGCTCATATGTTTATAAATATTTCCTCATCCTTAAACTTTGAGATTATTACTCAAAAGATTTCTCTTAAAAAAGAGTACTCAAAAATCCTCATGAACTCATTTGGAAATTGAAGTTTCCCCTCATTTTAAATGTAAAAACATTTACTCTTGGGAATACTTAGTCCCCATATATATTCATTTTTAAAAATGAAACTCAACTTTTCTCATCCTCATACTCAAGTACTCAAGTCTTAAACAAGTTTTAAAAGATTGTAAAAGACTTCTCAAAATGACTCAAAAGAACTCTCATGACTTTACTCTTGACTCTACCTTGAATTTGAATTATGAATTCAAGGGTTATGATTTATGTTATGAAGGATCTCTTGTTGTTTAGATGTAGTTTGGAGTAGTTAGAATAAGAAAAGAGTAAAGGTACACCTTAAAAGAACTCAGACGGGTTAAACTATGGAAAAAGGATGGGGGCAGGCGACCCTGCGCATTGAGTGGCGCGGGGCGCTAGCCCCTAAACTTTAGAGCGGTGCGCTTGCCCCATGCCCAGAAAACCTGGCAAATTTTGTTTCTCGTTTTCTGACCCTAATTCGCCTAGAATCGAATGGTTTCTTCCAAACCCTCTTAGATTCGTTTACCCTACTTAACTACATGAGAATCTACTAAAAAACCCTCAAGAACAATACTCATTAACAAGATCCACTCCTCAAGAACTCAACCAAACATCAAAATTCAAGAATGGAGAACAACACTTTAAGAACACTCATCAAGAACTTAAATTTCTCAATCTTTTATGGATGAATTCGATAGTGTAAATCATCATTGGCGTGTGGGTGAATGAACCTATCACTATGGAAACTTACATACCTCTTAGGGATCAAACCCTTGGTAAAATTCCTCGACAATTCTCAAGAATCTTGACGAACGCCTTGAACCTCTCCTCTTTTCTCCTTTTGAATTCCTCTCAAAAACCCTAAACGTATTTAGGTTTGTGAAAACTGACCCAAATCAGTTTAGACCCCTAAAATATTACTACAAATGTTTAAAGCTGACAGTGTAAGGAAAAGACCAAAATACCCCTCATTAATTCAGGTAAATTTCTTTAATTGGATAGGCTGACTTCAAATGGGCATATCTCCCTCATCCGAACTCAAAATTTAGCAAACTCGGTGGTGTTTGAAAGAGGATTCAAAAACCTATAATCTAATATCTTAAGGGCCACCTGACTCATCTTGTACTGAAATTTATGGTCATTTGAAGTTGACCCACACCTCACAACTTAAGCTTAACTTGAACAAATCTCAAATTGGCTCTTTCCATATTAGTTTTTTTTTCTAAATTTAGCTCTTTCTAAGGGGGGATGTTACAACCTCCAGGTCATTTCTATGTTTATGCTTCCTATATTTCATTTAAATCTTTCCTTTAGCGTCTCCAAGTCATTTATGACTTGTTGGGACTGACAGTTTGGTTACCTAGTCGTTCATTTAGTTTTTATGAGAGTTTGTGTTTTGGAGATTTTGAACCTTGAAGGTCAATTTTGATCATAAGTTAAAGAAGATGACCTCAGAATCCTATCTAATTATTCCATCACCTCTAGAAGGGTCATTTTAGGCTAGTAACATGGCCGACTCAACTCCTGAGGCTTTCGGTATGAGTATGTGCGATTAGACATTTTAACTTTTAAGTTAAGGCCAAAGTTTGACTTTAGTCAACATTTTGAGTAAATGAGCTTGGATGAGAATTCTGTTAGCGCGGTCAGCTCTAGAATGTTGAATTTGGTCTAGAATGACCCTTCGTTTGGATCGCGAGGCTTTTGGGCAAATTCTGAGCCCCCTTGTGAATTTTGGCTTAATATAGAGTTTGAGTGTGGAACCCACTTTTTTACCGAGATGATCCCGTATGAGAATTTTGACTACTCTATTGAGTCCAGAATATCAAATTTGATAGGTTTGCATATCTCATTTGCGTTCACGGGGTTCCGAATGAATCCTGGGCACCCCGTTGGAGAATTCAAAGTTTAAGAAAATCAGCTGAAGTGTTGATATCTTGTACAGGCTTTTAGCGACTAGAATTAGACTTTTATCAAATCGCTCTCGACTATTTATATGAGTCCGGAGCCAAAAGGGCAAAATATTGAGCAAAATTTCCAAAGGGCAACAAAAAATAAGGTTCAAACCAGAAGGGCAACATTTGGACGGAAGACAGACGATGTGAAATTTTTAATTGTAAGCAGCAACCTGACAAGGTGCATGTCGATGTGCGCCTTGTAAGGTGCATGTCAGGCTGGGCCTTACAATTAAAAAAATAATATGTAAGTTGCTTGTACACAAGAAGGCAGTGGTTCATCTTAAATGAATTACAGAAAGTTAGTATTGCATCTATTTTTTTGTGCATCTTTTTTTTTTTGTTTTTTTACTTGATGTTTATGTTTTGTATTTGTATTCAATGTAGATTAATTTGAATTTTCACTTTAGAGATCTTCCATTAAAAATAAATGGTATTGACAACCTTAACTCAATTAAGTAGAATTTGTACTAATAAATCACACTTTAAAACTAAAGAACTCTTTATTAAAAATGTCTTCGAGCTTAAAATCTCTAATTATGATAAATGTATAGTAAAAATCTCAACACAATTTTTGGCGATATTTAGTAGCATCTTCACAATTCAATACCTATGAAATAAGTTAGGAAGTGTTTGGCAAGGTTAAAAAAAAACTTAAAATAAGTTTAAAATGACTTAAAATAAGACACATTTTCATTTAAATGATAAGTATTTTAAATGAAAATTTGCATTTTAAATGAAATCGTGTCTTACCATTTAAAACGTGTCTTTTAAATGAAAATATGCCTTATAATTTAAAATGATAAGTATTTTAAATGAAAATGTGTCTTATCATTTAAAATGATAAGTATTTTAAATGAAATTGTGTCTTTTAAATGGAAGTGTATCTTATTTTAAGTTATTTTTAACCTTGCCACACACTTCCTAACTTATTTTATGGGTGTTGAATTGTGAAGATGCTACTAAATATCGCCATAATTGTGTTGGAATTTTTACTATACATCTATCATAATTAGAGATTTTGAGCTCGAAGACATTCTTAATAGAGATTCTTTAGGTTTAAAGTGTAATTTATTAGTACAAATTTACTTAATTGAGTTATCGTTATCAATACCATTTATTTTTAATCAAAGATCTCTAAAATGAAAATTTAAATTAATCTAAATTGAATACAAATACAAAACATAAACATCAAGTAAAAAAAGGATACACAAAGGTGAAACGATGCAACACTAGCTTTCTGTAATTCATTTAAGATGAACCTCTGCCTTCTTGTGTTCAAGCAACTTACGTATTCCTTTTAATTGTAAGGTGCATTTCAAGCTGCACCTTACAATTAAAAATTTCACTCTGTCCGTCTTTCGTCCAAATGTTGCCCTTTTGGCTTGAGCCTTATTTTTTGTTGCCCTTATGGAAATTTTGCTCAACTTTTTTGCCTTTTTGGCTCCGGAGTCAAAATGTATCTATACAAACGATGTTGTTTTAGAGAGTTTGAGTGTACATGTAAAAAAGGTCACATTGCAAAGATGAAGACCCTATGCAATTGACTTAAAAAAAACTTATCCTTTGCCCAAGATTTTCATTTCTTTTTAGCCAAAATAAAGTGGGCACGAACAACTATGGCAGTAGAAGAACATCCTTTTCTTATGAATATCAATGAGTATACAAATACAATGACAGTTGTATAGTATGATGGATAAGCAAATAAAATTAGGTGCTTTTATGAAATAACATAAACAACTACTATCTTTGATATTCTCCGGCCTTCTTGTCTGATGTTGAAGATTTATGTTTCGTTTCATCTTCAATGATGTGAATAGTACTATAGTAGGAGATAGTTTCTGTTGGAGCTCTCCTAATTGATTACGAAACAAGATGAACTAATCTCCTTTTACGAGTTTAGTGAAAAAGACACAAAATTCACATTGACCTGACCAACAACAACCTTTTCTCTGTATCTAGAAATCCTATTAGCATTTGATGTCCTGATGAAGAGTAGAGTAGACCATGTTAGGGTATATGCTATTAATTATGTGTTTAGAAATAGTATTCTAACAATTTTCAAGATTAAATATCTTAGTGGGAGATTGTTAGGGTATATACTATTAACCATGCCTTTAAATATAGTACATTATAATAATCGTGATGGTTAAAAGTCTAAGTGTGATATTGTTGGGATATATACTATTAACCATGTGTTTAGATATAGTATTTATTATAGAATAATTATTTATTCATTTTTAATAGATCATATATTCGTTTATGGTGTCTGTTTACTCATATAGTAGATGATTTAGTGTATGGAGTTTAAGCTTATATACATATGATTAAATCATCGGTTCTTATAAGTATAAAGTTTTTTGTTCACATCTAAGATGGGAATTGGACATGTCATCGGTACAATTGTAGCACAAGATTACATGTAATTTTTCTTGATTATAGGAATGGTATATCTCCAACATCTTGTGCTAGTGCATTTTGTATGTATTGAACGAGACCGAGTAGAGATAGTTGCTTTAGACTGACTGACAAAAGCATATCTCTAAACTATTAAATGTACTCATATTCTTAATCCTGATATAACTTCTATGATCTGTATATGTTAATTATCATTTTGATTTATTAAAATGTGAGATTCTAAGAAGGGTCACTATGCTTGGTAGATTGGATGATGATAATATATATTGGTGAAATAATAAATTAATTGACGAAATTCATGTCTCGATATTAAGATTGATGATATGCCTTTTGAGAAGCTTATAAGTTTTCATCGTGTCAAATCTTGCAAGTGGATTATGAATCGATCCGACACATGAAATAAGTTAAGTAGTACTCTACAGGAAATTGATCATTGAATTAAGTTCGTCAGTAATTTAATTTATTGATTAGTATATGTAATCTTAACATGGGGAATTACATGTGTTTAATGGAGAATTTCTAAATATATATAGAGGAGTGCAATTACGAATTTCTAGTTGAATGATTTGTAATTTATTATGGTAAGAATAATTCAAATTAATTATTTAGAATTATTTCCATAATAAGAAGCCTCAATAATTAATTATCTGGTCCCTACTATGTCCATATTTAACTAAAACTCAGAATCTATTCAAAGGGGAAAAGAGAGAAGTATGTGTCTTTCTCTATTCTAAGGAAAGGGAGAAGTACATGTCTTTTTCTCTTCTAAGGAAAGGTAGAAGTAATCTTTTTCTATTCTAAGGAAAGACTGTGTGTTTCTCCTCCTCCTTGGACTAGGAAGAAACTCTATATATAGGGATTCTTCTAACCCTTGAAGGAAGAGAAGTGTCACCCCACGAGCTACCCCTCGAAAGGTGGACACGGGACCTAGGATCACAAGTGACCCCAAGCTAACCCTGCTAGCATGACATGAGCATACTAAGAATAATAATAACTGATGTGGAAGATAAATCATGAAAATGAAAGTGATGGGGAATACCTATATACTAAACTAAATATATCAAATCTGAGAGTTTTAATACAAAAGAAATATCAAACTCAAATACTAAGCTGAATCTAACTATGTTTGAAAACAACCTCTAAATGACTAGAAGTGTTGGGACATGCCCAGCTAAGTCTAGCAAAACAGAAACTAAAAGACTGAAATAATGAAAAGATAACATGACTATTTTCCTCGAAGAATGAGGACTTACCACTGATGCTGCTGAACTGGAGATCGGGAACCGATCTAAGCGTGATCTGGATGCTGAGAACCTGAACCTACATCACGAGAAGATGTAGCGCAGAGTATGCGTTAGTACTTCGAAGGTACTGAGCATGTGGAATAGAGCAAAACTCAAATAAACACATAACTGAACAAGCAATAAAGCAAGAGCATCATCTGAACGTGATATAGATACTGAATACTGAGCTAACTGAATACAATGATCAAATTTATAACATGCTGAGACTGAGTACTAACTGTACTGAAATATGGTCATTACAATGGAGTCAGACTGGACTGTGGGAGATACTAATAACCGATAATAAAATCACATGAGCTAAATGTGGAGTTTGATGTATACGCCTCATCGAGAGGACCCAATACACCTGGCCAAAGGCGTAGAGGCATGCTGGCGTGATCACTAAAATGATGCCCACAGAAGGGACTTATAACCTACGTGGCTCGTAGTTCTGGGACTATATGGGTGACTGACCCTAGTCCAACTCGGTATTATGCTACTCCCAATAGATTAAATGAATAACACATTATAACTGAATTCTGTAATGTACTGGATAACTCAAAACTGACGTGCAAACTGAGAATACACATTAATATACTGATAATGACGCATTCAAGACCGAGGCATGTATATCTGAAATACTAAAATATCTGACCTAGCATGTGTAATTCAAGAACTAAAGAAATACAGAGCTAGGGTTCTGAAATTTATGCAATAAAATGAAGTAATAACATGATAATATGATTTGGAACATGTAAATAGCCAATTCATGATAATCTGCTGAAGTTCTAGAAACCCTAGGTCTAGTTAATAATAGGGAATCAAGAATCTGACTGAAACCTAGGGACCTAATGGGCAAAAGGAACCCACTAGTGAAATGCCACATACCCGGTGGCGAATTCCAAGAAGAAATCTTTTGATTTCGGGGCTAGAACTGATGGAACCTTGATGCGTTCTTGAACGAGGGTTGCTAGCCTCTTTCTCCTTTTTCTCTTCTAATTTTCTATGTTTTTGATTAATGATATGACTTAGGTAAGTTCTAGTTATGTTTCTAGGCTAAAACTAATCAAAACCACATAGTTTAGAGGTCCAACAAAATAGGAAAAGACCAAAAGACCCCTAACTTAAACTGCTGACGGGGCTGACCGCGACCACCTTCACAGATTGTGAAAGGGACCACGGACCGTGAAGTGGGTCGTGGTCTTCACTTTGTGACTACTTACTGAGAGTTTGTCTCACGAACCTTACCATGGCCCGTGTGAGGGACCACGGACCGTGTAGGTCCTTGTGGTCCTCACTTGGGCTGAGGTTTGGTGGCTCAGGATTTAGGGGGCTACCGATTAGGCTTCATGGACTCCCCCATGACCCGTCTTCAGGACCACGAATCGTGAAGGTCTCCGTGGTCCTTGCTTTAGCGAGAGGTGTCTGAGGGCTAGGCTAGGGAGGCTACTGCTTAGACGTCACAGATGCCACCACGACCCGTCGTCAAGGCCATAAACTGTGAAGGTGCCCGTGGTCTGACATCTGGGCCTGGTGACCTCCAAGTCATGACCACATGCAAGTCAACGGACCGTGGACCCTATCACGGTTCGTGAACCCTCCCGTGGTTCACTACTTCAGGTAGTTTTCTATAATTTCTTTCTAGGTCTGGTTTTCGAGGTGTTACAAAAAGTTTGATATAAGATACTTGCTCACCCAAGCATTGAAAAAGTTCGAAAGTGAACTTGGGATCATCATAGAAGACCCAGAACTGTCGTCCAGTTTGTGAACAAGCTTGTGGATTCGCTTGAAGGTTCTAGCTTGTTGACTAGCTTGTGGGTTCACTTGATGGTATCTGCTCACGCTTCAAGAGGTAATTCTTGAATTATATTTCAGAAAGTTTATGTGCTCTAGCATGATCGTATATGTTCTATCATAAACTATGTGTTGTCTATTATTCATGTAAGTAGTATGATTATGGTATGCTTCCGCTATGCATGTAGTTTTCCAAAAGACCATAGTTCAGTGTACCTGTGAGATAACAAAAGATTTGTTTGTCAAGAGAAATTTGTAAAAACTGGCATACCTTGTTGACATGAAATGCAATATCTGGTTGGATGAAGCCAACGTAATGAAGAGCTCTAATAATGCTCTGATATTCTTTCGGGTGTTCATGAGCAACCTCATAAGTAAGAGACTGAAACATGTTTGCCTTATATAGAATCTCAGTGTTTTATATCTTTTGAATTAGAACAAATTAATCTAGGTGGTGTTGGCAGTCTAATTTTTGGTTATATAAGACAAAATAACTGAAAACTTGATAATGGTACAAATATTATAAAATAACAGGTTGATCCGAACAATGGAGAAATAAAATGATGATGGTCTCAATCTACAACAGCTTGACATCTCTAGTGGTGACCTGAGAGTGTGCTAGAACTGGTCTTTGAAAGTCGTAGATCGGCTGTCATGTGATGTGAAAGCGCTGCTCTGTTAAGCCAACCAATGAGGGGCGAGTTACCCCATCTTCTCCCACTACTATGTCAAAGTACTATTATTATTTATTAGTGTCGGAATAATAATACTTCATACTATACCAAGAACCACTTCTTATGATAAACCCAATCCAACACACTATTTGTGTCAAGGGTTGAAGATTTGATTTGTCCCAATCATCTTATTGCTCCCACTTGGGTTACAAGCTCACACTACTAAGCTTAGTGATATATAATGTCTGGTTGAGTTCTTATAAAATGTATGTATTCATCTTCTGTCATCGATGTGGGACAAGACATTTAGTGCCTAACTAAATCTTGTAAAATACAATGTGGGATGAGTTTTAATTTTACTGTCGTCGATCATATAATTGGAGGCCACATGTCCAATCTGGTATTTTAAAAATATTTTCGGGTATTTTAAAACCGATCATTTGAGTTGTTAGTGAAGAGTGGCACAAATGTGCACTTTTGTTTGCGGCTACATCATAAATATATCCAACTATTAACAAATGACATGGATGAACCATTTCATATAGTTTTAATGGCATATTTGAGCTTCTCCCCTTAGATTTATGAAAATATTTTATTTTTTTGCATTTCCTTTCGAGAATTGGCGAAGATGATGCAATGGGCTACATTCCCTAATTGCAAATTCTACATATAATGTTTTAGCATATGTGACGATATGCCTAGAATGCAATTGCTCTTCCCATATGTGCTCATCTCCCTCCACCCTTTCCAGCTTCCAAGGGAGTTAGATGAGGAGATACCATGTCTTCTTACCTATTTTCTAATGTCTTGGAGTACCACAAACAATCTTGATGCCTAATAAAAAAAGATGTAATTGATGTTATTTCAGATTTTTTCCAATACAGGAAAAATGTACAGCCCTATGAACTGTACTGCAAAGGATTTTAGGCCTATATCTTGTTTTTCTATGCTCTACGAAATAGTATCTTAAAATTCCATCCTAGATATTCTTAATAACGGCTAGCATCTAAGAATCTTCTTACCCGTAGGACTCTTTTTATTTTTCTTTTATATTAATTACACTTATCAGTTTTGTTTTTATCTTTAGAAGTATAATTACGTAGGTCTCTCTAAGTTTTTGTTTTGTTCTCAGTCTTGTATGTAATACACTGGCTATAATAGGGCCAACATAGTAGTCAATATAGATAAGTTCATCTACATCCAATTCTTCTCTCTCTTTATGATATTCAGAGCTCTATTGCTTTAACAAGCTTGATCCATTTTTCCCTCCTAGCCCACACACCTCAAGCAAAAAAGGGCCCCAATACAGTCTCGTCAATGACGAGAACTTCTCTGATTCAAAGACTGTTATCCAGTTCAATTCGGTCACTGAACTCCCTATCAAACTTGGTAATAGCCATAACTTCTCGCTGTGGAAGGATCACGTGTCCATGCTTATGTGTGGACACAAACTCTTTGGTAATCTTGATGGATCAATCCCAATCCCTTCCAAAATTGTCTCTGAAAACAACCTCAATGTATCCAATCCTGCCGATCTAAATTATGAGAACTATTTATAGTTTGTGAATTGAGTTGTGATAGGAACAGGTTTCCCTTCGGCCAATCAAATTGAAGTGACATGACATATTAGTCTTTATGGAGTGGGCTTGTCATTTTGACATATTGCATGATCCTATTGGCTTCTTTGTTTGACTTGACATGCCATGTCATTTGACACATGGCACCAAACAGGGCCTCTAGTATGAGATTAAATTAGGCCTAACAAACCGGACTCATCTATTGTAGCTCAAATCAATTAATTTTAAATTTAATTAAATACATATTTATTGGATTAAATAGTAAACCCAATTATATTAATCCATAATATTTATTTGGAGTAATATATTCATGAATTTAATATAATCTGAATCATTTTATGAACTTATATTTAATAAATTTTAAATGATTACAACTTCATCTGAAGAAATATATAGGATCCTAAGAATCACAACTATACGTGTACAAAAGATCTACTATTTGTCAGGCTGTAAATGCAACCATATATACTCATACTTCTTTTCTCTTATACATAACTTGACACTTAGCAGTTTTGGTTTTAGGACTTGTTTCCTTGTTTGACTTTAAGCACTTTTCTCTTGTTTTAGAATTCCCCTTGCATACTCGTACATTCAATGTATTGATGCCATTTGGCCTGCATCTTTGTATGATGCAGACACAGGTAACCAGGATCAAGATCCAGCATATCGTTGATCCAATTGAGCACTCAGAGTCTTGTGGTGAGCCTCCTTGCTTTCCAGAGGATCCCTTTTATTGCTTTCAATATTATTATTAGTTCATTAAGATGTCGTGGGTCTTGTCCCGACATCCATCTTAGTTATTTAGAGGCTTCATAGACAGTCATATGTTAGTTCTTTAGTCTTTTCATTGCCTTATTGGCTAGTTAAATGTTTTCTTTATAACATTCTAAGTTTTATATGAGTTATCTTTGATAAGTTAAGTCTTCTGCTGAGTAAGTAAGCTAGGCCAAGAGTTTGCTTGGGGCCAACAATGGTTCTCGAGTGCCAGTCCCGCTTAGGGTGTAGGCTCGGGGCATGACACTGATTTTCTACTCCTTTAGTTTGAAGAATCTAACAACTTCACAGAATAAATCAGACCGTGCACTCCTTTGGTTTGAAGAATATAAAAAAATCACCAATTTATTAAACATTCCATTTGAATGAATATTTCGACTTGAAGAGTATCAAAACATTGTTAGGAATATTAAGACTAAACAATTTGAAGAATATAAAAATTTGATCGTTAACTAGAAACAATATTGCATATTTGGTTTCTGCTTGGTTTTCAACTCCGTCTGAACTTGAAGCTGATTTGAAGTAATAAAACCTTTACCAATTGTCAAAGTTCATTCTTTTGACAATTTGTAGAATATAAAAAATTCATTGTTATCTAGAAACAAGTTGTATAAAGTTTCATTCTTTATTGTTAGTATTCTAAATACTACATTGGCTGTCTAATTGTGATAGGAAAAAATGGTTACATAAAGTCGGTGATTTTGTGCCTGTAATGTCTATGGATTAAACTTTGATATTTTATAAAGCTTGTCAAAGGGAATTAAAGCACTAACAATTCTGTTGTAGAATATTATCTCTGAAAGAGGCTTCATGATGCCAACTTGTATTTCGATGGTATACAAGTTGAAAGCATGGAAAGTTATTTTGAAATACTTGAAAAATATTTTTGAGATCATATTTAAAATTTGGGGCTCTTTGCTTGTGATAAAAATAAAAATTAGATTTGGCGTCTGATTTAATTGTTGAAACATAAAATATGAAATTCAATGACCCAAATTAAATATATACTTGTTCAAAAGAGTAGTGTTATCTTAGGAAAGAGTTTCACTTCTAATGTTGTGATTTTTCATGAAAATATTTGTCTATTAAAATACAACTATTTGTATAGACATGAATATTTGTGAAAAATCATTTGTCATGTTTGTGTGTTAAAAGAAGCATTTGAGCCATATTGCCCTTATTGGACCCGATGAGACTATGTTCATTGGTAATTCGATAACAACCAAATTAAAGGTTATACAAGGGCCTTCTAAAAAGGACATCTAGCAAGTTGCTGACTCTAAACAATGTTTGTATCTGACAAAGTTATAAAAAGTAAAAAAGAAAATATTTGTGAGAAATAGTCACCTTACAGAGTGTCTTTTCAAACTCAATATTTCTGGTTGTTCTTATTTGCTTGAGTCAAAATATTTGTGACATGAATGTTTGGGACATATCAATTACAAAACCTTGTGAAAACCTGAAAGGAAATCTCAAAAATTATCTTTAAAAAAAGTTTGTTAACTAGACACAATAATATCTATTGGGCATGTGTTGACACAGGCTTCATAGAAGCGTTTTTTCTATTTTCTTGAGTGAAACAATGGGACGATTCCAAATCCATGTCCTTTTAATTGAAATAAAACCAAACAAAAAACCCTAGAAAATAATTTTCCAATTTATTAGGTCACGAAAAGGGAAAACATGGTCATAAAACTGTTCCTGTAAATCGGCTAGCCAACCATCTCATCCTCCAACCACAAATATATTAGCAGTTGTACACAAATTAAAACTACAGATTGAGTAGTATGGTATGCAAGCTTCCAAGGTTCTTAGCACATTTGATTTACAGATTTATGCTTTTTACCCTTTGTCCCCACTGTAGGTTCCCTTTTGGCAGCAGATGAAGATGGTTGTTTGTAGGAGTCACATGAGGTGGATGAAAAGTTTGAAATGACATCAGCGTGATCTGTAAAAGATCTTAGAACTTAACGGTATGCTTCTACCTTACCAGAAGGCACGTAAGGCATTGTTGTATATTGTGATGCGTCTAGAGTTTGTTTGGGTTGTGTGTTAATATAGAATGGCAAAGTTATAGCTTATGCCTCCAGACAGTTGAAGGTTCATGAGAAGAATTACCCAACCCATGATCTAGAACTAGCTTCCGTAGTTTTTGCTTTGAAAATATGACGCCATTATCTTTATGGTGTTCATGTAGTTGTGTTCATCGATCACAAGAGTCTTCAATATGTGTTTAGTCAGAAAGTGCTTAATCTCAAACAGAGGAGATGGTTAGAATTACTCAAGGATTATGACATGAGTATTCTTTTTCACCCAGGTAAGGCTAATGTTGTTGCTGATGCCTCAAGTAGGTTATCTATGGGTAGTACCACCCATTTTTAGGAAGATAAGAAAGAGTTAGCAAAAGAGGTGCATAGACTTGCACGACTAGGAGTTCAACTAATGGATTACAAAGAAGGAGGAGTAGTGGTGATGAATGGGGCTGAATCATCATTAGTGTCACAAGTAAAAGAGAAGCAAGACCAAGATCCTTTATTGCTTGAATTAAAGGCAAGTGTTCATAAGCAAAAAGTGATGGCTTTTGAACAAGGGGGAGATGGTGTTTTGAGGTATCAAGGTAGATTGCGTTATTGATTTCAAGGGTAATTGGGATGATAACCTACCTATCATTGAGTTTGCTTACAACAATAGTTACCACTCTAGTATCCAGATGGTTCCTTATGAATCTCTTTATGGGAGAAGATGCAGATATCCTATTGGATGGTTTGAAGTTGGTGAAGCTGGGTTGATAAGACCAGACTTAGTTCATTAAGATATGGAGAAAGTGAAAGTGATTCAAGAAATGTTGAAAACAGTGCAGAGTCATCAGAAATCCTACACTGATGTTAGGAGAAGGGAGTTAGAGTTCGAAGTAGATGATTGGGTTTACTTGAAAGTTTCACCCATGAAGGGTGTTATGAGATTTGGTAAGAAGGGGAAACTTAGCCTCTGGTATATTAATCCTTACCAGATATCAAAAAGGGTTGGAAAGGTAGCTTAAGAGTTTGAGCTACCACAAGAGTTAGCAGCGGTTCATCCGGTATTTCACATTTTCATGTTGAAGAAGTGCATGGGAGATCTTTCACTTATCATACCAACTGAAGATATTGGTATCAAGGATAGCTTATCTTATGAGGAGATTCCGATTCAGATTCTAGATCATGAAGTTCGGAAGTTGAGGACTAAGGAAGTAGCATCAGTCAAAGTTCTTTGGAGGAACCAGTTGTTGAGGAAGCTACTTGGGAAGCTGAAGAAGATATGAAGAAGAGGTATCCACATCTCTTTGAGACCGGATAAATTCCAGATCAAGGTACTAATTCTCTTCTTAGTACTCGTTAATTTATAAGTTGGCATGTTGTATTTGGAGTGATAGTTGGGTGTTTGAACTGAATGTTAGATGTTACACCCATAGCCTATTAAGAGTAATCTCATTCGAGGACGAATGTTCCCAAGGGGGAGATATTGTAACACCTCGCTTTTTGAAAGAACTAGAAAGAGCTAGAATTAGAAATAGTTGTTTTTGGAAAGAATGAAAAATCTGGAAATTTGTTAAGTTATGTTAAGTTTGGGTTTTTGGTCAACTTCAAACGACCATAACTCCTAGCTCAGGATGAGTTAGGTGTGCTTCTAGATACCTTAGGAAATATATTGGAATTATCATTCCAACGCCGCCGAGTTTGCGCGATTCCGAGTTAGTATGAGTGAGATATTCCCATTTGAAGTTGGGTTGTTTGAATAAGGAAAGTCCAATCTGGATTTTGGAAGGGTATTATGGTCTTTTCCATACCCTATCATTTTATTTCGATTTTTAGAGTTTAATTCGGGTCAAATCAGAATTATATCAGTTTAGTCAATTGGAAATTCATGCTAGGGCTTGGAGAAAAGAGAAAAGAGGAGAAAGGAGAAGAAAAGCTCAAGATTCGCCAAGATCGTGCGATTTGGTTGTGGATTTCACCATGGATTTAATCCTACAAGACATGTGAGTTCACATAGCATTGGGTTTGTTCACCCACGTGCCAAACATGTTTATTTAGTATGATTTTCTTCCTAAAAGATTGAGACTTTGATGTTCTTGAGTTGTATTCTTGAATTGCTTTCGTTCTTGAATTTGGGATGAGATTGAGGAGTTCTAGAGAGTTTAAGGTCTATTTAGAGTTGGTTTTTATTAGATTCTTGTGTACATATGCTAGGTATCTGAATCTAAAGATAATTGGAGAAAAAGAATCAAATTTAGGCAAATTGGGGTTAGAAAACGAAGAAGGAAAAAGTCAGGCAAATCTGGTGGCCTAGTTCGTGGCGTGGACCTGGTCCCCCATTTCACAAAAAGTTTCCTTGCGTCGCGTCGCGGTCATGGACCATTCTGCCTCAAAATTTATTTCACGACCAAATAATTAAATGTATCTCCGTGTCGCGGACTTGCTTCCAGATAGTGATTTCTTGATCATTTCTTTTAACTATCTAAAAACACTCCTAAACATCATGAGATCCTTCCTATGACAAATCACAATCCTTGAATCCATAATTCAATTCAAGGAAAGTTAAGAGTCAAGTCAAGAGAAGTCAAAAGTCAAGTCAAGAGGTTAAGAGCTAAGTCAAGAGAAGTTCATAAAGTTTTTCAAAAGTCTTTTACAAATGTTTTAACTTTGTTTTAAGACTTGAGTTTTGAGTTGAGTAAAGAGTAAAGTTTGAAGTTCATTTCTTCAAAAGAGTATATTGGGACTATGTATTCCCAAAGAGTAAAATGTTTTCACATTTAAAAAAGAAAGGAAACCTTGATTTCCAAAAGAGCCTTTGAACTAGTTTTTAGTTAAAGAGTAAATGTTTTCACATTTGAGCAAGAAAGGGAACATCGATTCCAAGAGAGCTTTTAAGCTAAGTTTTGAGTAATTATCTCAAACCAAAGAAAGAAGTTATGTTTTTGAACATATGAGCTGAGTATTTTGGGAGTAGTGTTGAGCATCGATATAGGGACGAGTTTGAGTTCAGATAACTCACGTCTCCATAAATCATGTAGCCATCATGGGTACAAAGGATCATACTTTTTAGATGAATACTTAATGATTTTTAGCATATAGTAGTGGATCCACTTAGTTAAGGAGTTCTATATGATGGCAAAGTATAGGACAGTTCTGGCAGCGTGGGCAAGACGCTATATCACCACTTAGGCTCGTTGTGGTGGTTGTCGGTTAGAGAAACTCCCACGGTAGTATTATTTTATATTTTTATATACGTTTCAGATTCATATTGTATCCTTGCATACCCATTAGAGTTACTATTGTAGTTTTAAATACACATAGTTGATATCCTTGTTTTAAAAGCTTTTCTTTATATTGCATTTATGTTATTGCTTTAAACAGAAACAAGTTCAATTAAGTTGAGTTGAGTTGAGCCAGGTAAGTTCTTCTGTTCCTTTCAAGCTTATGTCTTGTTTTAGAATTCCCCTCGCATACTCGTACATTCAATGTACTGATGCCATTTGGCCTGTATCTTCTAATGATGCAGACGCAGGTAACCAGGTTCAGCATCCAGCGCATCGTTGATTCTAGATGAGCTCTAGAGTTTGTTGGTGAGACTCCTTGCTTCCAGAGGACCCCTTTTATTACTTTCAGCATTTTATTTCATTAGGATGTTATGGGTCTTGTCCCGACATCCATCTCAGTTTTAGAGGCTTCATAGATAGACAGTCAGTTAGTCATTTGTCTTTACCTTGTTATTGGCTTATGTTCAGATTTGAGACAGTTGTTTGTCTTGCATTTGAGTTATTTTCTTAATGCTTAAAGTCTTCCGCTGAGTTAGTAAGCCAAGCCAAGGGTTCGCTTGGGGCCAACAATGGTTCTCGAGTGCCAGCCATGTTCGGGGTGTAGGCTCGGGGCGTGATAGTTATAAGTTCTCAACATAAGTAAATTGCTAGAAAACTATACACAAGAATCACCTCCCATCATGAATAGATGAATAAGCAAACTTGGATGGGTTAGGTCCGACCCATTTGGCATGAACAACTTTTACATGCGCCAATTTGGTCACAGTCATCAACTTGACACCACTAGATCCCATGATCAGGAATGAACTTGAGGGTGATTATATGATATTATTTCCTAAAACATGGTTCATGTTTTTTCAATATTGCTTTGGGAATGAAAGTTATGCACTAAACTTTAATTTAATCTTATAACACACAAAAGTAACTTATGAACATCTTTTTTTTTAAAATTTCTATGTTTTTCTGATCATGAGCTTACAGTTGGTTATATGAATCCTCACTATCAATTAGTAGCAATAATAGATCAATTCGTAGGACTCTATTTAAGTGTAACACCCCAGAAAATTTTTGAGCTAATACTTGAACCAGCCTTCATTGTGAGTAGTATTTTACCAAGGAATTAAAATTTCTTAAGTGTTAAGTTCACTAGATGTAGCACCTTGAGTTTGAAAAAGAACTAAATTGGAAAGAGCAAAATTGTAAGATAAGCTAAGTATGAGTTTTGGGTTGACTTCAAACGACTATAACTCCTAGCTCAAGATGAGTTGGGTGTTCTACCAGTTACTGTAGGAAATAACTTTGAATTATCTTTCTAATGCCGCCGAGTTTGCTAAGTTTCGAGGTTGGATGAGTGAGATATGACCTTTTGAAGTTAGGCTATCCAGTTAAAGAAAGTTAGCCGAAAATAGTAAGGGGTATTTTGGCCTTTTCCTAACCAAATCAGATTTAATTTGTTTTTAGTAAGGTTTTAAGGGTCTAATCCTATTAGGTTCATTTTTTATAATTCTAAAATACACCTAGGGTTTTAGTTGAGAGTTTAAGAAGAGAAAAGAAGAGAAAGGAGGAGAAAAGAGGAGAGGATCAAGCGTTCGTCGATATTCTTGCCTCTTGTTGCGGAATTTCGCCATGGGTTTAATCCCTAAGAGGTATGTAAGCATCCATAGTGTTGGGTTAGTTCACCACATGCCAATCATGTTATTTTCAACGAAATTTCATTCTTGAAGTTGAAAGATTAGAGTTCTTGAAAGGTGTTCTTGAAGTTCTTTCTAAATCTTGTTGTGTTGGGGTTTTGATGATTTCTTGAGATGAAATTTAGTAATTTGAGTGTTGTTTTGAGTATATTAGAGTGTACTTATGTTATGTAATCGAATCCGAGTGATTGAGGAAGAAACCGTTCGATTCTAGGCGAATTTGGGTGAGAAAACGAGCAAAGAATTTCGTCAGATTTTCTGGGTTGGGGCCTGGAGAGATGTGCCAGCCAGAGCACCCCAAACCCTCCTCTAAATTTTAGGGGCTGGCACCCCGCGCCACCCATAGCACCAGAGTCGCCTGCCCCATCCAGTTTGTCGTTGGTTACCCCGTTTGAGTTCGTTTAAAGTTCACCTTCACTCCTTTTCGATTCTAACTACTCTAAGCCACTTCTAAACACCTAAAATCATTACTAACATGATCATAACCTTGAATTCATAATTCAAATTCAAGGTAGACTTGAGAGTTAAGGTGTGAGAATTCTTTAGAAGATTCTAAGAAAGTCCCTTTGAGTTCTTTTGAGGAGTCTGCTACAACTTCTAATGACTTGTTTCAAGACTCGAGTAAGTGAGCATGAGAGTGAGGAGAATGTATTCATGAGTCTACAGTATCATCTATATCTTTTATATCATGAACCATAACTCTTGAATTCATCATTCACATTCAAGAGAGAGTTTAGAGTAGAGTTCAAGAAAGCCTTTGAGTTCAATTGTGAATCCTTGAGATCAACTATCGATTTGAACTAAGTTTTGAGGAAGTAATTCAGAGAATGAGAAGAGTCGCATACATGAGTTCCATATTGTTATTTAGATCATCGAGTTGAGTTGTTTCATGCCCATAACTCCGCATGAACGTCGTAAGTTGAGTATCCTTCAGAGAAGTGGTATCTTCAAGTTCTAAGCCTTTAAGTGTTGAGTTCTTGATCCCTTTTGAGAAGTATCTTTGAGTCCTTGAGTTGAATATTTCATTCCCATAATTCCGCATGAACACTATAAGTCGATCAGTCTTGAGATGAGAAGTATCTTTGAGTCCTTGAGTTGAGTAGTTCATGCTCATAAATTCCGCATGAACCCTCTAAGTTGAGCATTCTTGAAGTGAGTAGTGTTATTGAAGTTCTTGAGTTCCAAGTATTGAGTTCGATCTATGGTTATTGAAAACCTTGCATTGAGTCGTTCATGTCTATAATTCGGCATGAACCATATTTTAAGAAGTCTTTTACAAATGTTTAAACTTTGTTTTAAGACTTAAGCTTTGAAGTTAAGTAAAGAGTAAGAGTAAAGTTCATTTTCTTTAAAATGATATATGGTACCTAAGTATTCCCAAGAGTAAATGTTTTCACATTTAAGATGAGAGGAAACTGAGATTTCCAAAAGAGTTTTAAGCAAGAAAACGGGAACATCGATTCCAAGAGAGCTTTTAAGCTAAGTTTTGAGTAATTATCTCAAACCAAAGAAAGAAGTTGTTTAAAACATATGAGCTAAGTATATTTTTGGGAGTAGTATTGAGCACCGATATGGGGATGCGAGTTCATATTAACTCAAGTCTCCATAAACCATGTA